>DVPR01000542.1:0-13398 GCA_018239345.1 Oxynetra stangelandi
ATCGATAATACGGACGCTGTGAGCACAGTGAAGGCGATATTGTATTTATTTATATCTGAAAATTGTATTTTCCTATTGGAAACTGATAGTTTTCCGATTAATAGTTGTTAAACTGAATAGTGGTCGTATATGTTGTCTGGTACAAAATATGTGAATTCATTATGTGGTAAGTTTCGTAGAATCAAAACGCAATGTTTTGTTTGGTCTTGGTTTTTATTAATACCTAATGTATTTCAGCTCCGAACTACCGAAAGAATTTCAGAAGACCACTGAAGTGCTGCCTTTTACCAAGTATGGTATATCAAGTGTTGAAGATTTCAGAAAAGCGGAGAAGGATATACAGGATTTGGAGTGGTTGAAGAAGATCGGTCTGACCAATGACGAGGTCAAATTGTATCAGGAGAATGAAGCTGGCCTGCTGGATCAGAGGAAGAAAGTCGAATCGAGTGTGCTAAAGAGCAGACTGGAAACTATTTACAACAAAATCAATGATTATCAATCAACACCTGGAAGGTAAGAATTGTATGAATGAGAGCAAAGTATAACTCCTATTAGAGAGTTAAGTGGTATATTCGTTATATAAAATAGGATTACTTTGATGTATAGTAGTGTAGCCTGCTTAATACCGAAATCAGTTTGTAGCTGGAACCTCATCGGTGATAACAGGGTGCACCGAGGACAGGTGATGTTGGCTTATACTCTAATGGTGTAGCTTGGCACCATACGGAGCTAAAATGTTAACACTCACAGTATGGCTAGTCCACCATTTTACAGTTATTCAGTGAGTTAAGTATCACGCTATGCTCAGTTTCTCTGAAGGATATGATCTGAAATGAGACTATTCATTAGAAAACCATCTTTAACAAACATAGATCTGTAAATGGTTGTAATTGCTTAATCCGATGATTCGGGCACCTAGAGACAGTGGATGATGAAAGAATGACAAAGTAGATATAAAACGCGAGTGTTGATGGACGTAGGAGTCATGTGAGGCCAAGGCTCTCCTATCTCAACTAAATAGGTCAGGCACTAGCTGATGGGACAGTCAAGAGCCTCTGAACCGGCATGTATGTGTGAAGAGACTGATGAATGTAGACGAAGTACATCAGGTTTGTAAGGACAGAGATGTTTGGCACTCGGTGCCCACTGCCTACGCCGCTAGGGACCTGGTGTGATGGTTATTTATTTTTATTTAGATCTGTTAATATCGGTAAGCTGAAGTGGCAGTGACCTGTATTTGTGGCTATATTTGTCGAAGAACAGATAATTGCTGAAGTAGACTAACAGGAAAACCGCTGGCTCGGTGGGATGAGGACCTGCAAAAGACAGGCAGACGCTAGATATGGCAGGTTGAATATAGGGTCCAATGGTACTCCGTAGAGAATAATTTTATAAATATGGTAAATTAATTTCTGCTTGATGAACTCAGGCTCTATATAATATCTGATCCACAAGCCTTAGTAACTTTATCTTTTAATGACGTATAAGAGATATAGTGTGAGATTGTCGTATAAAAGCTAAAAGATTATCTGTGCATGCCACCAACAGATCTAGGAACGAACAACAACTATGAAGTTTTAATTGTGACTTGTAGCAAATGCAGATAACTGGTAGCAAATGTGTATAAAGTTTATACTCTGAATATTGAAAGTAAAAGTGTTACTTTTTTGGTTTAGTTTTGGATAGTATTAAAAATTATATTATCCATTGCCAGACACAGGAACAGCTACAACTAGGCAGAGTCCCTTAAATTTTAATAAATTTTTATTGTATTTACATTATAGTGTAAAGGTGATCTTGTTTTCGTAGCCAGACAGTTTTGATAGTTCTAACTCCTTGCCAGACAAAGACAAAGGTATGCCTTAGGTATAAGCAAGCACAAAGAATTATACACACAAATAAGATATGTTTATTTCTCAGTATTCATTGTACGAACCATCCTATTAGACTTGTAGTAAGTAAACTTATAGGATATTGACAATAATATATCAATAAATTTATTGGTCTATTTAAAAATGGATTCTTACAGTTCAAAGAGCGATGATGTCATGCCAAGCACATCGTCCATTCAACAAGAAGAGAAAGTGATAGCACAGAAACATATTGCATTCTATCCTGAGGGACATCCAATGAATAATCTGAAGAAACTGGACAACAACTTGTTCGGTCACCTGAGGAATGACGATATGATTCCTATAACCAAACGCCGCAAAGTACTCCGGCGAATGGAGAGAAAGAAGGAAAGGCTACTTGCTCAGCAGAAGCAGCCGCTGATTCCTGTTGAAGGTACTATTTTAGAATTGAATTCTATCAGAATGCTGAATTTTAGACAGATATCGAAGTGCTTTATTATAAAACTTATGTAGTTGAAAAGTTTTGTGACATTCTGCAATTCATTAAATTTGTCATTTAAAGTTATTATGATAAATTTAAAACTATTCAATAGAGAATTTTCATATTGAAAAATTCAAATCACTCCATTAAAATAATTTTTTTTGTCAATATAATATATTTAGACTCAAAAACCAATTGCATGATTGTTATCTAGCAGGTTCATCGAAACAACCGAGCAAGTCGGGCAGCTTGTGGGACGTCCAAGAAATGCCAGATAGAAGCAGAGTGCATAATCTTGAGGGTGAAAGCAGTTCAAAGATCATTGGTCCAAAAAAACGAACAATGTACACAGTTAAAGACAACAAAATTCTGAGGCTGGAACCTCTACCTGGAGATGATGATGATAGCGAGGAGGAATATCAGGCGATTGATATTGTGGATCCAATTAATGCCGCTGAAGAGCAGCTCCTCGAAGGCACTAAAATGTGCCTAGATGATATTAAGAAGATTGACCGCTTCAAGGACTATGAGCCTGGAATACCTTCAAAGGTAATAGATTTTTATTATTATTATTTATAAGCACTTAATATATTTTTATAAACATACATCTTACAGCCTCATTACTTACTGTGTTTGTTAACTTGAATCAATTGATAACACCACAATCACAATTGCACAGCTGATTAAACAAGATTCAGGGTATTCTTCTAAACTTTCATAAAGATTTGTACCAACGGCAGAAAACTCAAAACATTTTTTCGTGGATAATATTTGTTATCCAACAAATCATAGTTAGATACTATTGTATATTTGTATGTGGGAAGTCTAATTGTATATATGTATGTCTTAAACATTCCATGTGTGTCTAACGTTAGAAAAGAGTTGGAGACTTTTGAAGTTATACTTCTTTTGGCGCGTTAGGGAAAAATGATGAGTAAATTTTTAGGATGCGCGCACACACCGTCACGAAAAACTGACAACTGCATTCACCATATTTTTTTTTTGTTTGTGTCGTTTTTTCTACAAATGTAGAATAAAGTGAAATATATATATTTTTAAAAGATGTTTATCTTGTTACGCCGAATAAGTATAACTTCTAACGCATGTACATAAGTACACACACACACTTTTTACATTTTCTTATTTCTTTTTACTCATTTCTGTCATTGTCTTTTTATGTCCTGTTCTAGACATTATATTTGAAGAATATAGCGCCCTCTGTGAGCCAGGACCAACTGTCGCTTTTGTTCAACCAGTTTCTCCTGGACAATGGTGGACCTGTCGACCTTCGTCTCATGTCCGGTCGCATGCGAGGTCAAGCCTTTGTCACCTTCCAAAGTGAGTACTACAAATATATTTTCCCACAAGTAGATATTGGTGTGAAGTGGAGTTGGGTATGTATATGGAATATTTTTGTATGACAACTGATAAGTTTGGCAGTTTCCAAAATACAGCACAGATAAGACAGTCCACAGGATGAAAATTAAAAAGGTCAGTAGTAAACATACAAAAATATGATTCACTATCTTCATTCATTTGCTCAGTCTGATGAAAATAGGTTACCGTATTGAAAAAACCTTACAATGCAGCCAGAGGTTCTATTTACCCATTATATATATTATAATTCATCCTCAGTGAACTTCACGTTATTTTATAAGCCAATGTACTTTATAATGAAATAAAAATTAATAACAATTTATTAAATTGTTTTTTCACTTATTAGCTATTTTTGTCATTGCTATATGTTTTTTATTGCTATGCAAATTGGGGGGAGTACAAGAAAGACAAAGCTTTTATTTTATATTACAGGCGAGGATTTGGCGATTCAGGCGCTGGATGAGATCCACGGCACCATCCTGAGCGGGCAGCCCATCATCGCACAGTTTGGTCGCACCAGTAACCGCATACAGATCGAGGAGAACAGATAAACGGATTATTTACTCGCATATTCATTTAGTAAACATTTGCTCTAAAATATTTTGCGTAACATAAATTTTTCTATATACTTTTATCCAATAAGTAATTTTAAACGTTTCACCACACTTATTCCTCAAATAAATTTCTTTGATACAATTCACTTTGTATTCATGTATATTTGTGTGATGACATCAGTGTGAGAAATATGAAACATGGAACTCATTATAGTATCGCATTTCTACAAATAATTAAATAATTACTCCTAACAAATTGTATATATTAACACTCTGTATTGAAGACATTGTTTACTAGTGAATATATACTATTTCATTATCGTTTACTCAACAACCCTTCAATGCGATCAAATCCAGCTTGAAAACACGCCGGCAATTGTCATTAATATAAGTGTAAAAATACAAATCATTTTAAAATGTAAATCCAGAGTCCATTATCTTACCTTTTTGGTGAGGATGATATTATTTTACGAATGAGAACGAACAGTCTCATCTATAATTCTAATGAATACCATTTCATCTCATGTGTATATATATACTGACTAATGCACTAATGATAATTTGTAGTTAACTTTATATAGATATTTCAAATATTATGTAAGAAATTATTTATTGTAAAATTATCATAATAATTCTTGTTGTTATTATTATTTTATCAAATTGTCTATATGTTTAGACTTAAAAATATTATTAAATGTAGTACAATAGTTAATCTATTATTTTTACATGCTTTATTCACACTACAATTCGTAACATTTTATCACCACTATACATATAAAATACACTGTTATGCCTAACTTAATAATAATAAATGTTTTCAATGAGATATCACACTGGACATATGTATGACAATTTTTCAAAATTGTAGATTCGTTCTAATGTATAATCAACAATGTCAATGTATGTGGCTTTATAATTTAATCTGCGCAAATCATTGTCTATGGTTGTCTATCATCGTCTATTTATTATCTATGTCCATTGTCTATGTTTCGAATATATTTAACAAATCCAACTGAATAGTAACAAATCTATTTATATATTTTGACATTTATTTTCAATCCTACATTACATTTACAATGGTTAACTATATGAACATTTAACTCATTTAACAACCCAATAATTTGACTACATCTGTATTATTTCTTCATATTACTAAACAACACCATTACTATTAGACATCTTTAAGCTTGATATGCATTCTAATACAATATATTATTGCATTCAATTGGATGTAGACAAGTGCTTTGATTAAAGACAGAATAGAAGAAATTATTCCCTGTTCTATCTGTAATCAATTTATAATGCAATAGTATACCTATATAAAATACACAATAGATATTCAATATAAAATTCACTTGAAAGTTTTTTTAAAAATACACTATGTATTATTAAAAATTATCCACCTTATACAATAAAAGAGTTTCAATTTAGTCTATCACCAGTTGAAAAGTTTCATCACTCAGTTTTATAGGCGATATAAATCGTCCAATCGCACATGTACCATTCACCCTAGTCCTTTTTATAGCACTTACTACATTGGAGGTCCTTTGTACGGGCCTACTGAGTGTCTTTAGCTTTGCGACGCCGTTTCACGACGCGCTTTGGTGACAATCATTCGGCCTCCTTCTTGGCCGGTGGCTCCTCCTCTGTTAAGGAGACAATAAACATTGCAATTAATCATGATATGATTTAAAAATACATATTGCATATATTTGCATTTATAGTGTTCTAAACTGTTCACCAGAACATTGCGCCTCGCTGTGTAACACCACGCCACAGCGTGCATTTGTTGGGAGGCATCGAGTTGAATACACATAACATACACAATTTAAACGGTGGTCTCGTGATGCAATGCGTGCAGTGCAGTTAATGTTAGCACAACATGTGATTGGAGATATGCGAGTGTGTATGACGTATTATCCACTCAATGGTACCTACATACGGGGATAACTATTACTAACAGAGAGTAATTAAAAGTGGACACATCCGCGGCGTACTCACGCTTGACCTCGTGGTGCATGTGATGTGCGGGCGCGGCGGCGGGCGCGGGCGCGGGCGCGGCGCCGTGGTGCGCGTAGTGTTCCGGCGGGTAATACCCGTGCGCGTAGCCGCCCGCGAACCCGCCCGCGTAGCCGCTGTAGTAGCGACCGCCGTAGGCGCCTCCATAGCCGCCTGATAAAATTATTCCCGTAAAGCTATCTGACGTGCCAACGTGTACAGCTGAATATAAAATATTGAACTAGTGTGCTTACTCAAACATTTGTTTCATTGCAAGCTAGTGCTATATGATTTTGAGTGTGGGTGTTTGTTTATGAAGTGCATAAATCGGTTAATACATGTGACGTGCGTGTCTGTCATGTGTCATTTGTAAAAAAAGGCGAGGTTATTACCGGGCGGCGGAGGAGGTCCTCCGTGCGGGGGTTGTCCAGGATGCGTCGGGGTGTTAGGGTTGGGTGGCATCATCATGGCTGCAAACCCAAATACTCAATGTCATGAACTATAAAATTATTAATAAGTTAATAGGAATTCATACAAAGTTATTTAAATTCAAAGTCTCCTGAATCTATTTATATGTCGTATTGTAAGATACAAAATATTTTTTTTCTGTTAAAAGCAACTAATACAGTTTCACTCTGTAAACCATGGAAAAAGTAATCGTGATTTGTGATTACCGTGATGGGGCGGTGAAGTTATATGTTGCGAGGGCATGGGCGGCGGGGCCCCGGGGTTTTCCTTCGGTTCCATTTTGGGCTCCATCAATTTCTCTTCCTTGCGGTCACCTACAATTGATTTGTAATAAATGCAAGATTATAAATCAATAAAGAAAACACGTTTTTTATTTATCTTACATTTGTAATGTAATTAGCGCCAAGTTTTGTTTTAAAAGGTTTAAAAAAAAAATTTCTTTGCAAATTTTTTTTTCTATATTCAACAAAAAAATATTAAGTATTCAATTATTGTATTGTCATCGATTCTTAATACGTATGCATAATTACAAACGATCTGCACAACAGTCTGAATGTTGGTAAAAATGTCATTGTAAAAAAATATGCACGCACCTTCATTCTCTGGTGCATTGCCATTACTCTCGGCTGTCACTGACTCTTTGTTATCGGCTTCAGGTTTGTTTAGCTCAGTGGTGACATTACCGTCTGGTTTGTTCACGTCTGTCGTGGACACTTTGTCCACTTGAGTTGGCGGGTTAGGCCCGTTGGCCTCCGTCTTGATTGGGTTTTGGTCCTGTTCCATTGGCTAAAATAGTAATAGATTAAAAGGGATTTATTTGCATCATACTCTAAATAACACATACTATAGTTTCATAAAAATAAATTTTGATTGCAGTTAATTTATTTAAAATTAATTGTTTAACAAAATTTGACAATTGGGTAGGTTGATGCATTAAAATAGCTCTAGCTCTGGTATATTCTTATTCATTTATTATTGTTAAATTTACTATTACATTAATAACATCAATTTTTCTCATTGTGCAGTTTTTCTCAGTGTGTAAAACTTCCAAATTCCCCAACAAGACAGATGAGAACACTGCTAGTTGGGCAAAATGAATTTGCATATTTAAAGTATTCCTCTATATACAATAATATTCAGTTATGACTAATATCATTGCAAAAGTTACCCTAAAGTCAGTCACAAAAATCACTCTTATGAAAAAAGCAACAAATTTGAAGACACTCTTTACATTTCACAGATATAGTATTTATACACATTAGATAGACATTAGATACCTCATCCTTCCTTTCCCGCATTGCCAAGGGATGTGCGGGATTGATTCCCCGCCGCATCTGCTCCAGCGCACGGTCCACCATGCGATTGAACGTATCGTCGTCCACGGCCGGCTTGCAATGCTGCGAGACAGACAATGCAAAAATATAATAAAACCAATATAAATAACCTTCTTTCTAGAACTAGTATTTTTATCACCATCTATCTGACCGGGCAAGGAAACAGACGTACCACTTTATGACATTGTATCCGATCAAGAACATGTTTACCATCCGACGTGTTGCCGGTTTTGAATGAGAATACTATTCGAGCCTTGTTCCAAACCCAACTCAAATTGTTTCGGAAACACCTCAGAAGTAAATGCATTCAACATTTGTCATTCTCAAGATGTCATGATGGACCTCCACAACTTTGTATGGATAGAAATCTTACTCACTTAACAATTAATTCTACCACAAAGCAAACTTTAGCGTACTGATTTGAAATCATTACACAGGAATACTTATATTGATGCTTAATTGTTGGTCATACTTTGGATCATTCTACTACGGTCTGTAATTTGGATTACATTTTTTTTGTCAGTTCTTTCTATCTGATATCCCACCTTTTTCAACTCTTCTTGGAAAGCTTCACTACTATCGATGAACTTGCGTTTCTTCGCTTCAAACTTCTCCTCAATTTGCTGTAGTTCATCTTCCAGTTTTTTCTGATGCATCGTTAGTGACTGCACTTGTTTCTTCAAGATCTAAAAAAAGTTAATAGCTATTAGATAGTAAACTTTTTAGATATGTATTGGCACCTATAGCTTTTCATCTTCTTCAACAAGTCCTAGTGAAAACGCTTCTAAAATCCCTTGAATGAAAATTCATAGCACAACAAAAGTGCACTCGGTCGTCTTTCAGGCAACCACAACAATTCCACTTGAATTAGAAGTATTTCTTAAATAAAGTGATGCAAACATAAATGATAGTAATTAATAATAGTACAAAAGATGTGAATCAGCATCAATTTACCACTTGAACACAAAAACATCTTTATGAAATATTTATTATTATTAAAATTATAAATTTTCAAGCAAGTTGTTTAGAATACTGCTACGTACATATATTCTTTTTAACTTTACAATCTCAAAAATGTTTCCAAACTCAATTGCTAAAGAGCTGGTACACATCTTGTGCAGAATGTGTGCGCCTTATTTTAAAGCTCATTTACTCTCGCTAGAATGCTGCTACATCGACACGGTTAGGATAGTCGTTGGAGAGGTAATATTTGGCAATACTCGAGGATTTATTTACCTCTACATGCCAACAACATGTTACCTGCATACGGGCTGTGGTGACGACGGAGCGCACATCTGGTACCACAGTGTCTGAGAATATTTCATTGATCAAACGGTGGTTGCGCAGGTACCGAGCGTAGGCGACGTGCTTCACCGACAGGCTCTCGTCTTGATCTGAAACAGTACCGGACACATATTGTTTAGAAAGTTATGGATAATGTTTAACAATTCCATATATTTGAACCCTCCCACTATACCTATCAACAATAACTGTTTTGTCTGACACGACTGATCGTATCAAGACATGTCTATTTTAAAATAGGACAAGCGTGAAGTATACATGTTGATGCTGCTGTAAATTAGTCGAATGAATCATGGGAGGGTCATAGCTCAGAGAGAAGTCAAAAGACGATTCTGTCCGAAGACGGCTGATGGCCTTAAACATAATGCAGCAGGTGCATATTGCTTTGGATACACCAATATAGTCATGGTAAATCACTAAGAGATTCGCCCAGCACAAAGACTGACTCCTTTTAGTGTCGTTTAGTTTTCAGCTTATACATAAATTGTACAAGATACCTAAACTCATTTATAATTGTTAGTCAAAAATGAAAGTCATCACAACATTCTTCGTATATTAACAGTGTGTTTATATCAAGAGATATTTGAAACCAAATATCACCTTCTTCATCCTCGGCGGGCTGAATGTCAATTCTTCTGTCTTGCTGCTGCTGTTCCTTCTGTGAGCTGCCCTTCTTGCTCGAACTCTCCTCTTCCAGGTTACCTACTACTAATACATATATATGTTACACATTTATAATATACATATATGACACTACTGTTAATGTAGCAAAAATTTTAATGCCGATCAAAAGTTATGCAGTTTATTGAAAATGTAATATTGTTTAAATAGAAAAAAATTAATAAGCTAATATGTTAAAGAAAAAACCACTTTTTTGTTAATTTAATGTAACATACAAATTTAATAAAACATTACAAAGCCAAATAAAGCAGTTAAGCTAATAAAATAATAATACATACTGTGCCATTTACTGTATAAAATATATAAAACTACAAAAAGAATTTACACAGGGTGGCCCAGATATTATTCAGGAATAAAATAATATATCATAGTTGACATTGCTTTTAATACTATTAAAAATATAATTTCATTGACCATGTAATTAAAATAAAAGATAATAGCTAATACATAACACTGACAATAATAAATTAATTTTAAAGAAGCAATTGTATCTGGAGCATTTATTATTCGTTATTTGGTTTTCACATAAATCTCTGAACCACACTGCAGTGATATTACAGATTATGTAATCTCAATATGATTAAGTGTATGATAATTTTAATGACAATAATTAACTTCGTTAAACAAAAATATGGTTGTCTTATGTATGATATGGTGGATGTGATTATGACTTTGAATATAAAAATAAAATATCGCAAATAAAATTGTAAGCTCTATGTTTAATATTACAATTACCAACGTATTTAAAAGTTTGTCCATGTTAAAATTTAATGATATGCATTTTAAAATTGGCAGTAAAAAATATTAGTATGCGCTTATCCTGCAGAATGTTGTTCTGGAAAGTTCTAGATTCTCTCAGATATATTCAAGATCTCTTGTACGACAATAAAAATTTAGAATATATATTATAGTATATGCAGGCTGAATAAAAAACCGAATACATAATTGCTCGCATTATTGCTCGACTATTGTCTTAGCGAACAACATAATGTTAGATTAACGCATACCTTAAAAACCGTCATACGATTTACAACCTTACACCACACAACATATGCATGCAAACAGCTCATCACCCTTACCGACAGCCTTGTTTTTCGCCGCAATGTACGCGAGGTAGGCGGGAGAGTTGTGATACGCCTTGAGACTTTTCTCATACTCCGACTAGCGATGTGCATTATGTATGTGATGGTGCATGTGGACAAAATTAGCGTTACTATGTGCTATGTTAGTCAGACGTCGGGGCTCCGAGACCAATTCAGTGACATTATATATATATATATATATGTGTATATATAACCTTCTTTATATAGCTAATATAATTTTCCATAACATATCAGTTGATTGCCAATTTATATAGAAATCGGACACTTGTATTAAGACAGAATAAACGTACATCTGTATTCCATAGATTAAAAAAATATTTTACTTAAAGCTCATAGAACTGATTAATTCAAAATTTCTTAAACTGATTAAAACTTTCCTGTATAAATTAGCAGTTTATTTTTCAATGTACTACCCATTCGGATTTGTATGGAAATCTTCATGTAACATAACAAAAAAATTGGTTTTAATCGAGTTGATTAAAAATTATCACTGAACTGGTCAATGTTAAAACAATAGCAAAGGGATTCAAGTTCATTATTATTAACTGCATTGTAATTTTGTTGAACATTATTTAGATTTAGTACAACATTTGAAGTAATATTTTGAAAATTTTTAGCAGTACTTTATTTAACATCAATATATTTTATTAATTCAACAATAAATGGAACCACAAGAATTGTATAATTATTTGATTATAAGTTTTTCATATTGAGATTTAGTGGCACAATATTTTAAATTAACCCATATGATAAATTAGTTTAAGTAATTTAATTGTCTCTTAAAAACTAACTTTTAAATAATTCCTTCTTGTGCACACTGTAGTGCATAAAATGCATGTAATGTCCACATCTATTCGGGTAATGGCTGTATGACAGAGTCCCCCAGATGAGATACAGAGCTTACAATGACATAAATATGTATGTGGTGTAACTGAATTTATGTTTATTAATTACATCAGCGAGAGATATTCAAGCCATTGTAGCTTTCCAATTGTAGTTTTACCAAAGGGTAAATAACGAAAAGCTCGCTAACATGAAATAATGAACACAAGTGTCGAATGCACACCTAAACCCGTTAATAAATGAAGCCAGTGTCGTGAGCCGGTGGTATTATTATACACAAAAAAAAAACCCTCTCGTTAACAAAATTTTCGGGGTTCAAATCACAATGTACCTCGGGCCTTGTGCGCCAACCATTGTGTATATGCCTGCGACGATTGGTACGCTTTCAACAATTCTGTATACTGCGCCTACGTCCAAAATATATGGATTAAATAAATAGCGCCATTTGACAAATCGTCTACTCTCTAAGTACATGATTGTAAAATATTGTAATCAGTGTCATAATCCGGTTTTTCTCAGCATAATATTCTCAATTTTTAAAAATATTAAAATTATGAAAAAGAAAAAACAAGTTGAAGTCAAAATAAATATACATAAACAATCTCTCAAATAGAAGCAATTAGATGATTTTTTCCATAATTTCATTTGCAACATAACATTAAGCCCTTGCAACTGGCAATGCTTTTGTCTCTTTCTATTCAATACTATCAGTAATAGTTCTTGTCTTTTTTATTAGATTCTATATACAAAAATATAGCATACCTTCTCAGCTTCATATTCATCGATAAACCCAGACTTTTCCGTTTCGGGCAAATCTCTCCACATGCCGCCGATGATGCGACCTATCTCCCACAGCTTGAGGTCGGGATGTGCCGCCTTCACGCTGTCCCATACGCGGCGTGAGTACCGCATGTATGGCATGAGGGGCTTCTCTGGCGCCTTCGGCGGTTTCGGCAAGCCAGCGCCCTTCAGAAATAGTTTCATAGTCAGCTTTTGTGAAATGATTTAAACAAATTGTTGCCAGTCATAAATAGGTTTTGCGTGATGGTTCTTCATGGAATTAAAAGTATTGAAAAAAAATATTTTTTAAGGTATCTTTTTGTTCTTGGAATTTAGAAAAGAGCGATGAGGCAAAATGCAAAATAGTAAATTATATAGTACTAATGAAAAATAATTGGCAGTATATTACTTGTTACATCTTATTATATTATCCAAAACTTAATTAAAAATTAACTTGGACAGTCTAAATTGAAATTGTGAGATAGCTCACCGCTCCAGCACCCTTCCCGATCTTTTGCGGCTGGAACCCGGGATGTGAGTGTAAAGTGGACACAAAGGGGCTGGTCTTATCATCCTTGCTAGCCTGCGCCGCCGAGCCTCCGCCCCCGCCGGCTGTGCGCCGCG
>DVPR01000543.1:0-13395 GCA_018239345.1 Oxynetra stangelandi
TAAATTCGCGCAGGTCATAAAAGTCAGTACAAATATACCGTAATGACACAATAATTATCTGGAAATTGGATGCACGCCAGAACATATGAATTAGACTGACTCAGTACATCATAAATTTTCACATAAATACCGTATGCACCTGGTTTATTTGTCCAAGTGGTGTCTGTATTTATATGTCTTTGTTTGTGCGTCGTCAGTAAATAATTTATTACTAAAAAACATAACTTTGCCTATTGATAAAATGTTGTTCTTAATTTCTATAAGAAGTGTTAAACTACAATGAAGAATTCGAATTGTGAATCACAAGCAGTGAATATATCTTTGAATGACACTAACTCGCAAAATAAATGATAAACAAAAATTAAGTTTAATATATTAGCAAAAATTTGTGTTCTTATTTGTACGTAATAATAAATAACTACGCACATTAAAAGGGCAACAAGGATATTGTATATTGCATATAGATCTTTCCCTGAAGACAGATTTGTTCAATCTTAAACAATTACCCGCCAGAAAAAAAGATCCAAAAGGTTTAAAATTATATCGATCAACAAATTTATAAACACAGCGGAAATTACTTTGTTATTTGATATGACTTTCCATGTGATTATAAATTACGATAATCTGTTCACTCGACTATCTGCGTTTCCGCCAATCCAATTAGGTAAGCAGCTTGGTAATGTAGCCTTTAAACCTGCTCAGATCGCGGGTAAAACATATGCAGACAAAGATGGATGCCTAAAGAATTGAGTAAATATTGACTTCGATAAAGCAGTCCAAATATTTGTTGCAAAAAAGGTTCCAAGAAAGGGCAGGAACGGCGCCGCCGAGGTATTAATAGCCTGACGCTGATAGATATCTCCCTGGAGGGGAGACAGAGCAGGGGCATCATAAATAATTAATACGCTCAAGACGAACTTCGAAAAGGGTCTGCTCAAAATTTATAAGCAAATTGGTCAACAATCTTATAAGTACTGAAGTTTTACGGTATCCGTAGTTTGTCCTAAGCCCCCCGGGTGGTTTACTTTATCATCTCGGCTGTTTTCGTTTCTTTTAGTGGATAACGCTACATATTGGTATTGAACTGTATAACGGTTCAGTAAGCTTCAACAGGATCAGTTGTAACTAAATCAGGCGAAGATCACTTTTGTGTGATAATAGGTAATTGGGCAACGGATTGATTTAAGTTTGTTAAAGTATTTGAAAGAACTCTTCTAAGCCCAATATAAATATTTTAATGCGTTCTCTAATTTTAAACGTATCCGTTCTAATTAGTGTTACGTAAATACCGCTACAATTACTATTTTGACAAAGATAGAGAGTAATGAAAGTCGATCTGAGGTAACACAACATCGTTCACATCAGCAAACATCTCTGCCCTTGTACGTGCATATTTGAAGATAAAACGATACTCAAACCTATAATGAAAGTAACATACTCAATTAAAGTAGGCAGTTCAAATACAAAAAACTTCATCATAAGTCTTCCATTTCTGTTGTCATCATTGACACCATATTTTTTAAAGTGAAAGATTAAGGCGTGGTTTAATACTTCTTGCAACAATCCATCATATGTAGCGATATGATACGAGTTTATGAATGCACTGTTTTATTTTATGAAATATATTATTTCAATGGAAAAAGATCAAAACAAATTATTCACCAACCAAGAAAGCTATACAGAGGAATTAAAATTAAAATTACCAGAATCATTCCAGACTCAAGATGAAAGGCCGCTCTTAGTAAATTATGAGGCGTGCAATCGATCTTGGGTCTCATGCATAATGGTGTAACTTTTCGTGCGATAATGTATAAAACAAGATTTATACGCAATAATTTTAATAATTTCGTATTAAAAAATACATAAAATTTTACATTAAAGACATCGTTTTTTCAATCCTTAAAACCATAATTTAAAAAGCATGTTTGAAAACTTGTTAAAAGGCATACATAGAATAGTATAAGTCATTTTCAACTATCTTAAAAGATAAAATGCCATACAATCAGTTTCCAAACTCCACGCGAGAAATGCACAACATTCGGCACAGGTATACGTAAATCTAACGTAAAGTTACTTGTTGATATCGACAAGTCGCATTACAGCTGTATCCATATGATATTACTTTACGACATGGGGAAGAAACTCGAGTTTTTCTATCTTTACAACACCGCTCTGGGGATTCCAAAGGAGGCCTAACAGCATTAATATTAATGTGGTAACTTAGTGGATGATATTATTTCCGGAACCTCCAACGAGAACTCCATTACGTTTTCTTACAAGCCCCGAATGAATTGCATTTGCGTTGCCTATATTGTGGATGATAGCAACAATCTAAATAAATGGTTTTAGAGGATTTAAATGATACGAGAAACAATTTTCAATGTATGAGTTGTCACCCACGACTTTCAATACATCAACACTGAAATAATTTCCATACTACCTTGCGTCCCTCATTTAACTTTTTTTACGGGTATAGTTAAAACACACTCGGACAGTTAGTGATAAAAGTTTCTAAAACAACAATTGGATAATAAGACATCATTTTTCATTTTAAGATTTATACACTTGGTACGCAGTAGAACATATATATACACCTTGGTCAGGCCAACACTAGAGCGCTACACCTATTTCAACCGTGAAGCAATTGTTATTTAAATTTGTATTTCGGTCTGAAAGGTGTAGAACTTGGCAGTCCACGTGCATACTAGACTCGACCTGTTTGATATATTGTATATAACAGGAGAAGGTTATATGCAAATTATTATTGTATAGAGCTTGAGGCGTAATAAAATTAATATTTAAATACATGATAGCGTATTTAAAATAATAAGGCAACACATTTTAGTTAAGGGATACATACGCACTAACGTTACATGCAACTGTATCGAAATATTGCGGTAATTTGTCACGCTCTTCGTGAATACAAAAAGAATAAGACAAAAGATGAAATCAGAGGTCGTCTGTGAAAATGAAACATTATACGCTGAGTAACGGCATACGGTTTAAACGAGAACAGGGAATCTTTATAAATGTGGATTGTTGTTAACTAAATGTGATTTCATCTTTAATATTCATAATACTCTCAAGTGCAAGAACAAAGTGAAAAGTTTTTTCTCCGCGCGCGTCTTTTATACGTTTTCAAGGAGCTTTATTCATTGAAAAGTTTATATCGCAAGTTTTTCTATTTAAATGTTGTTACTGGTAGACTTACATTTTATACGAGTTCTTTTATTTCTAATTGTTTTCAATTATAGAAGGTAAGAAGTTTCGGTTTGCGATTGTTTGGATAGACGATACAGAAAAACTGTTATGTAAAAACTGTATGTTTTTAATTGTTATTTAAATTTATGTAATCAAAATTTTAAAGTTAATCAAAAATGTTGTATAATGGAAAAAAAATAACTCATACGTATGTACGTACCTATTATACGATAGATGAGTATTGGCAACAGCAATATGCCAAATTGGGAATAACGAAATATATACAGGAAACATGCCAAAAATAAACGGGCAGATGAATGATGTAGGAATCCCGCAGTCAACCGACGTTATTGATGAGTGGCCGATGATAAATGGATTATAGATAGACCGAGAAGCGCATGCAAGTTTTAAATGTTAAAATTGAATTTCCAACATTCCAAAACAGAATTACAGATGTTAATATATTTTAATATCTTTATATAAATTCTAAATCTATTAATATGAAACGCCAAATTATCGCTTTCGTCGAAGTTACTACTTACCTTAAACATCAAGATGAGATGCAAAAATAAATAAATGTAGCAAAAATATTCTCAACAATCTTGTTAATCGGTACAGTTGATATTTCTGTAACTGTTATTTTGGCACCAGTATTATCTTGGGACTAGTTGCACAGAATTACTGTAAAGTTTCTGATATTGATATGAATTTCAACATTAATTAAATTTAATAATTTCGTTATCGAATCTAATAATTTTCATATATTCCGTGAAAGCGAAACAACTAATGTTAACATTTTTACCACCCACTCTGAGCGTATTGGATTCGGTTCAAATTTTGCCACGTACCTCTTTCTTACTTAAATTACGTGTATTTTGAGAATAAACTTTGCTGTGACGGTGAAGGATATCATAGTGAAGAAACCTTTACGGCCTAGAGGTCTCCGTAATGTTCTCTAAAGAGTATATAGTCTACGTGGCAGACTACGACCAAAACCTTTCTTCTGAAAGGAGGCCCGTATCCAGCAGTTGAATGATCAGAGGATGATGATGATGATTGATTTACTGTTAAAAAACCGAACCATACTAGGCTGATGGGCAGAACTAGTCTAGGCATCACTGCAGTTCGTTAATTTGATCAATATAAGCTATGTATCATCGCAGACTAGCCTCGAACATTCATGAATTATTTATGTTGAACCTAATTTCACTAATTCTCTTACTCTGGTATCTCCTAACCAATGCTAATATAATAAGGCCAATACCAAACTTTTATTAGATTAAAACACATAAAAAACACGAAGAACATATCACAAACTAAATCAAAAAAACATGAAAATGAATTATGTCAAGATTTGACAGCAAACATACATTACTGCCGGCCAGGAAAATTTGCGACTGACAGCGATTGGACTTATGATTGATGCAAAGTCAATAGACCGAGAAGTTAGTGAATGTGAGAAGATCATTCCATATATTTCAAAGATACAGTGCCCCTCAATATATCTTATAATACAAGGATTGCGGATAATTTAGTATCGGAAGTGTCAAAGTAAACTTTTTCTAATCGATGACGGTGAAAGTCTGCTACGTGCAAATTTTAGTTTATTCATCAATATTTATGTAATTAATACCATTAAAAAATAAGGTAGTAATGAGATCAACGAACCTGGGGTTTTTTTATTCCAGATTTTATTCTTATTATTTTGACGATATTATTATGATGATAAATAAAACCAGTTTTGCTTCAATATACTAAATAATTATTAATACAAATCATTAATAACGAGCTTTTCTTTCGGTTTTGCTTCTTATTTATTCTCCTTCGTTAATGTATCATTAGGCTGAATGAACTTTTATGTCCCCAGAGAAATTATTGTATGATCCCTAAGATGATAAAATTCCCTTTATATTTCTCACACTATTTGAATGACAATACGTTACTGAGAATACGTACACATTATTATTAGTCTATCCAATAATCAGACTTAGAAATCTAGTATTATAGATTGAATTGTCGTATTGTAATCTGTTTCGAGATTTATTAATCAACGCCACCTATTACCGGTATTTTATTTAATTGACTTGGATTGGGGCCTTCCAAAAGATTAGTACTTAATTAATTCAGTCGGATCAGGGACTTTCATAAGGTTAGTACTTTATTTTATTGAGTTAAATCAGGAACTTCCATGAGGCTAATGCTTTATCTAATTGAGTTGGATCAGGAACTTTTTAACGATCAGTAGGTATTCCAAATTTTTTATGGTTACAGTAAGGTATTTTGACAAATTTATATTGCCAAAAGAAATTGAATTACGAGTACATTCATTCCTATTCATGTGTATGAGTTTGTATGTGCAACTATAGATTTCTATGACTTGGTATTCCCAATTTATTTAACGCATAAAGACAATAGCGACAAAATAAAATGGTGAAAGTAAAAAATATATTTTATAGCGGTTGGAACTATAAATCACTATGTCTAGGAAATTCGCTTCTCCCCTTCGCTTTAAGCGGTTCGTCAGTGAACGCTTCGACGCCCCTATTATCTGCTGCAAAATACCGTTAATAACATGAAACCTAATTTGATACTAATTACTCACAGCACATGTTGAAGGAAATATTTCGCGTAAGCATTATGCAAATCAAAAGAAAAACTATAAATTCAGCATTCCATGAGAACTTAAGAGAAATATTAATAGCTGACATGGAAACATAACAAAGTTTCTAACGCCAGTTCTCAGAGGTGGAAGCGTATTGAAATTCAAAGGAATTCCGCACGAGTACTGTGAATATTTTAGCTTTGATATTTAAAATGTGCACTTACAAGAAGACGCGCCAAATGTAAGTTACCATTCAGGCTGCGGAAATTACCAACATTCCGCCGCTCCCGTGAATTCTTTGTTCAAGACTTGTAATATAACTTTATTGGCTGTGTCAGTACCTTCAGTACCTCAGTAGGCGAGTAGATAAATTGTAGAGGGTAGTATCAATTGTAGAGCTGTGAATAACCAATATTACATTATTAACTTTTTTACTAAGAGTAGGCACAGTGAGCTGTACCCTTCTATATTTGTAAGTATAACTTCCATTAGACATTAGTGTTCTACCCACCAACCTACGTGAAATGATAATTACTTGTCACAACAGCATTGAAATCCCTTAGATGTTACTCAAAATATAAATGTAATATCAAACCAAACGGAACTACTAAATTTAAAGTACCATTGATGTGGATGAGCAAAAGTTAAGTAAGCCATTAAAGTGAACCCTTTTAAAAAACACGACCGCATCTATTTTAAATGACCTTACCTATGTTGTGGGTACTTAAATTTCAATTATGCTACATATTTAGATGTAAATCTCAAGAAATATCGGACCAAGAACCAGAGAAAATCTTTATTAATTCAAAGAATCTCAAATGCATCTGGCTTCCGCGATCCCATTCATTATGGACACTGTAAGCCGATTTCGGGACGAATGGAAGGAAACTTCGTACAAATCTTATACACTCAAAACCTCATACAGAATACATATGAGAGCTAAGTCGCCTGTAATGAGGAAGAGGGCCAAGAGTAAGTAGAGGTCCTTTATCCCGACTTAATGTTTTATTTTTTCTCGCTTAAGCTAAAAGGTGTTCAAAGCTCAGAAAACCTATTTTAAATTACTTTGACGAATTTACGATCAGCTTTCAACGACTATTTTCTCATTTAACTGACTATTAATATAGGACGAATAACATGAATCCTACAACTGCTAAACTACTGTTAATCACGGAAACGGGCATAAGAATTTTCCAAAAGCCCATATGTGCGGTCACCAGTCGATGAACCAGAAATCAAGTGTAGCAGAGAACTGCTATGTTCGTACATGAGGCATGCAAGATGCATACATGTATCTTGCGATATCTTTACATCAAACATTTCTCATGGAATATTTTACATTCGCCGAAGATGCACTTAGGAATTAACGTGTCCAAAATTTGACTCGCATATAATAAACCCCACTTCTACTCATTTAGTACCCCAATTCCACTGATGGGTTTTAATAGCAATAAACGGAGTGTCAATTAAATAAATGGAAACTCATTCATTTATTAAAATGACACTTCGTTTAATGCTATATAAACCCTTGACGCTACGACGTCCACCCGGCCCAATCAAAGGACATAATTAAAGTACCTCTAACAGTTAATCAAACGCCCGGGGATCGGCCATCTAAATGAACGGAATGGAAAAGTAATTGTGGCGCATTAATAATTATAATTAGTTTCATCAGTTAAGTTAAGCGGCAATGTTGCAATACGAAAATCCTATAAGAAAATTAGAGGGTGATGCAGACAAAGAAAAGAAAATACCCAAAAATAATTGTAATTGATTTGTTACTGGATGATTTACCAGGAGTTTGGATGACCTTTGAAAACAAACAATTAATTTACAACATCGTTTCGGATTATTTCAACTTTTTTGTCCTTATTCAAATATGATTTGCATAATACCATAAAATTGATATTTGTTCGATACCAAATTGAGTTTAAAAAAACCATATTAAACTTATTAACCGTACCTAGTTTTTTTGTTAAACTCTGCATCTACATAAATAAAAATGGCTCGCTGAAATATAGTATAGTATAATATAGTGTATGCGCATAAATGACTGCATAAAATTGGATAATTATTTTATTGTTGAGTTCCTCGTTGTCAGGACAAGGCCTGTATCTATATACCCGTAAATCAAAATGAATCTATGTATGTTTTGTCCTGTATGTGTTCCTGATTCATTGATTCCATTGTAACGAACTTAGTGGTTTATTCTGCGTACTGGCGCAAAAGTGTCTGGCTAAAAAAAAACTATACATAAAAAATGTTTTTTGTATGTATTCTGAAACTATACGACCTATAGACATCAAGACAAAGCATGAAGAGTATTTCAGGGATATTTATTTTAAAACAAGTTGCTGTTTTCAAAATGCAACTTTTGTTAAAATATATCAATTTTATATGATAATAATACTATTTATTACATTTCATGTTTCTTACATTTGGGCAAGATAAAGTTTGCGAGATTCGCTCGTAAACAATAAAAAGCAACTACGTTATTTTATATACTTATTCGTTAATTCGAAAGAAATATATACCGATATACATTAGTTGTTTTGCACTGCTATCGGGTTCAGATCTCAGCGGGAGACAAAACGAATAGTCTCACCACATGCTTTTACTAAAGTAATGGAGTTTAACGACCCCATCGATTCTTGGGAGTAGCTGGAGTAACTACTTACTACTTAGTAAGTATTTAAACGATAAACTCTCATAGCCCATATCGTCCCTCCAAGATCAAATCACTTAAGCAGACACCATAAACAGAGGTGACTTTAGTATTCAGTTATACAACATTTCACACCCTATAACACCGAACGTAAATATTATTTATTATTTTTGAGATTTTATATAAATAAATAAATAGCCATCACGCCAGGTCCCTAGCGGGGTAGGCAGAGGGCACCGAGTGCCAACATCTCTGTCCTTGCAAACCTGACGTGCTTCGTCTACATTCATCAATCTCTTCAAGCACACACGCCCGTTTCGGAGGCTCTTGACTCCCCCATCAGTCAGTGCCCGACCTATTTGATTCCTCGGTACCAACGTCCATCAACATTCACATTGTATATCTTCTTTGTCATTCTTTCATCATCCATTCGTGAGATTTTATATAATATTTTATAATTTTATAATTGTCTACTGTGACCTCAAATAAACTTTAATCAAGATAATAAAACTGGTTTGTACTCTTTTACAGCATACCTGTGTTTAATTTTTAAATATATAATAATATGCAGCGTGCAATACCGTCGACCACATATATCACAAAACATACCATACCACCTACCATAGGTGAGATTGTGGTCAAAGACTGACCTAGTGTCATGTAAAATAAGACAATCATCTAATTATTTCGTACATTAAGATTCATTCAATTATTTGCTTACTGTGCTAATCAAAGCTGTGTGCTATCTTTTTACTTAACTATTTATTAAGTAAAAAGATGTCGCTATGCGACAATTAAACTGTTTGTTTTAACATTAAATAGAACATTACGAAGTTTTTTAAGCTTTCAAGAATGAAGATTCGAAAAAAAAAAGAAAATCACAAAAAAGATGCCACCGCCATCTACTACCGAATTTCACACTATTACACAACACAGAAAATACACACTTAGTAGTACTAATACTTGCTAACAGATGGCGCTGATAGTTCCAAAATTTAAACGGAATCACTATATGTGAGGTGAATAATAATTATTGTATAACAGAATTATACTATAAGAATGAAGAAGAATTATATTATATGAAAAGACAGGTAAAACTTTAATACCTGTATGATATTGTCGGCTATCTGGCTTGCCACCCAAAAATCTTCAATGTTCTCCGGATAGTCACATTCTCTGGTGGGATCAGGACTCAAGCACGGCTTCCTAGTCTTGAAGACGAGGATCAGGCCACCATCCACCTCCTCAGGGCGCCACGAACCACACATTGTTGCTATAGTTCTCTGTTTTTTTTCAGATGTCACAATGTCACTGTCCATTTCCACTTTCATTCTTTTCACAGGTTTATGTTCAAATTGAATATCATTTTCTGTTTTTGATTCTGTCGCCATTTTTAAGAGCTTGTCAGACTTCGAATCGATCTGAGGAACCTTTTTTTTTAATATACTTCTTAAAAACTTTCTAGTTTTTAAAAATAATGATCTATACATTAAACACTACAATTCTTTGAAGTTATTAAGACTATTAATTACTTTCGAGTTATTTATTTAAACAGATACAACTATCGAAACACTAACATACGTGAAACATACAAAAACCGTCAATTTTTAAGTAACAAAATAGTTTGTTATAGTAAACAAAATTGAAAGTTACAACTATAGTTGTTATTCCCAAAATTTGCAAGATTTTTCAATACAATATAAGAGATAACTTTCAGAATCGTGCAATACTTTTAATGTATAGTTCTTTAAACTCTTCAAAAATTAAGGAAATTTATGTAAAAAAATACCCAACAAACTGAATTTTAGGTTAAGTTGCCGCCGTGCTAGTCAGCTGTTATATTGACATTAGCTGACGTCCGTGTATCAGTAGTGTTGTCAGAAGTAATATATTGTACTGTAAATGTTGTTCTAATAGTTGATTAAATTTTATTTTAAACAAGATTATATAAGTACTTAAAATATTCACAAAATTTTGTTAAGCTTCGTTATTGAGTGGTGTCTGATTTACTTATAAATATTTACTTATACATACAATCTTATTTTTCATAAATTTGTTAAATAATATTTTACTAATTAGCTAAGTGTGTCTTCTGGACGTTTTTAAATGAAGTTTAAATTAATTTATTTTTAACATCAAATACTATTTACGGTTACCGTGACATCTATTAACTTTTTGTGAAACTACGGTACCTAATACTTTTATATACTTACACTGCCATCTATTAGTAAAGTTTTGAAGTATTATTACTTTTGCGTGCTTGCCCTTAATTGTATTACATAAGTAATGTACAAGATAGCACCTCTTGCATTTTCTTTGAAATATTCACTTAAAACACTAACAATATCAAGAACATACAAACAGTACCATACTTTCAACAACTTTGCAATGTTTATTTTGTTCAATATCCTCACTTATTTATTTTTTTGGAATAATTACAGATTTATCACTTCAAGTTCATAATGGCCACCAATGTAATTTATCAAAACACTTTACGTGTCATTTTTGCAGGCAGGTACAGACAATATAGAAAAATGGTATCAATTTGAATAACTATGTATATTCTCTGAGACAAATATGAATATAAATGAGCTTGTGTAATCCTGATGATGTAAGGAAAGTGACATACTTTTACTCATGTTACTGTTGGAACGATTAAATTACGATTTACCTACCTCCCTCGCCAATTCTTTTGCAAATACAAGTAATATTTATTCACGTGTTACTTGAGCAAAACCAATTTCAAAACATGCGAAACTGCCTCCAGGTTAGCTTTTCAATTCAAATTTGTGTTTGCGTAGCTTCTATTTTTTCCTAACCCCTTTTGCGATGTAAATATGTACGATGGGGTTATCCGTCTAAGCGATTCTTTGTCTGTTTGCAGTAAAAACGACCCATGTTTTTGTTAGGAGCAACCATACTTTCGTTGATTGTGTTTTGAAACCATTTGGTTCGTAAAAGACTGTCAAAATTGGACTTTGCCTTTGCTGAGGGCTAAACTGAACGTGACTAGATGTATGTACAAAGTTTTTAATTTGTCGCCACATGGAAAATGAAACTCAAAAGTAATGTATATCCTTTATAGTTGTAGGTATTTCAATTTATTTAGAACGTGTATTTATATGTCTTAAGCAATACAAATTAAGCCAATATGAATTTTAGTCGTTATCCCCACCTTTCAACGGAAGACATACATATGTACGATACATATCTAATATATTGCAAAGAAACATTTAACTAACCTTAAAAGATCCAAAAATATACGTAATATCCGTTTAGAAAATATAAAGACGTCAAGCTGCAATTGCTAAGTCATTACTAAAACCATCTGCTCCTTTCCCAGCCGCCGCGTAATACAGATTCTTTGAAAACTGCGGAAAACTGGCCCGTCATTGTTTATAAGGTTCGAAGAAAATTAGACCGTCCATTATGTTTGTGTATTTATATGAAGTAATGAATAACTTGGAACGTTCTGGGTTCGTTTTCTTGTTCCTCTATGAAAGATGCTCCAGAAATAAATCGACATAAGGCGTCCAATGTCAGCACTGAAAATTTTAAATTAATAAAATAAAATCGTGGGAAATCCCACAAGACAATTTGTTCCGAAGTCGCTGTAAATAAAACGGACATAACGTATCGGTCACTAACCACCAATGCCGTCAACTCGCGCCGGAGTGTAATTTATATATTTTTAACAAGTTATAGACTCCTTCAATTATAGGGATGAGATGCGAGCCGTGGTGTGGCTATTGGATTTATGCCAAGGAGTATTTCGACGACGTAAATAAAAGTTGCAAAACACTCGCGCAATTTCATTACCGCATGATATATCGCCGGGCCGTCCACTCGCTCGATTGGATCTGTCGTCATAATCAGTCGCGGTGACATCTGTAAAGTATCAACTAAATGATTCGTCGAGTGACAAATGGGAGCACCTTAATAGTCGCTCGTCGTGGGGGATCCCAGTGCGGCCAGAGAGTGAGCGTGTGGAACTTTATTTGAATTGTTTTTATTCAATTGAAGTGGTAAGCATTGAAGCTTTTTTTTTAATATTATTTATTTATTTATTTATTTATAACATATGTACATGAGTCTATAAAACATTACAGGTACTCCTACCCAATGCGTTTGTATAGCATTTGAATGTACTTGCCTGCCACAGTGCGAAATACAGCAGGGGTTGAAAAAAATATTATGTGGCATGTCGTTCGAATCGGTGGATTTTATTTGCAGTTTTGAAGTATAAATGGGAATACTTTGCACATTTGGATAACGCCTGCCTGCTGTATTTGGTCCTAATTGAATTCCTTGTAATCATAGCAAATGATTTTCTTCGAAAATAAATGTTCATTGCTACTAGTGATAGTTAAAAGTTATATTTAGTTGAATTTATTGATATGATATAAAATATTATATGTTATTAAGTAAATAGGGTATAGCAAACAGTAAGAGATCGTAGTAATTGTATGTACATATAAACATGTACATAACATGACATTACAGTAATTGTATTATTTCACGAAATGGAAAACTGAATTTAATAGATTGTTAGATAACACAACAAACAGTAGTTCATTGTTGGATAATAATACACAAATCTTACCAATGCAAGAAAGAGAGAAACGAAAAAAATATTTTTTCTGTCGATGATAATTAAAAAAAAACAAAATTATGTTTTTGGCATAATTGAACACAATTTTAAATCATAGTGATTTTGCATCGTCCGTTTTAGGGGTTCAACACGCAACGATCTACGTTCATCCTAGATGGTGAAAAACACTTGTATTAGCGGTGGTTTTTCCCGGACAGCGCTCACCCGTCACGGGCAATCCTCGTCGCGAGTGTGTCGCCTGCTTTATAACACATCTTGCTGATATGACTGTTATCAATGATCCTTTTCGTGACACTATTGCCGCTCGTCTTTTGT
>DVPR01000544.1:0-13395 GCA_018239345.1 Oxynetra stangelandi
TTATTCAGTAAGAGTTATTGAACAGCTGAAAGTCGACGGAGGCCTTATTGAAGTAGGGCGGAGATGGGCAAGGCGTCGTGCGGTGCAGTCCGTTCCGCATACCACTTTGTACAATGCAACTCTGTTAGTCCAATCGTTCAGATAGACGTCCATGTACTGCCATAACATACCGCGTATGATTTACTACTATTACTGATAGCCTACTATTTGTTATACTACATTTAACTACTGACAACTTCAATGTACTGCTGGTTGACCAGGGTGGTAACCACGCTCAACCACAAGGCGCCGATTGCTGTCGCCTTGTCCTCCCTCCCCCCGCCGTGCCCTCCCTCCAGGCCACTTCAATTCACCCCGAGTGTCAGTCACAGTACTAGAGTTATTCCTTAGTGTGTTTCACAAAACTGCAATGAACACATCTTTTCTCCGCTCACATCCTATTCCGTATTTTCTTCTCCATTCAGAAACAAAGTATTGATAAGCTGCTATGTACCAGCCTATCACTACTTTTCTATTTGTATCTTTACATACTTTAGTATTGTTTTTTCTTTTATGTTTGAATGTGTGTTGTACATATCCGATGTCCCCCGAGCCCTGGCAGTGGGCTGCACTAGCCGTGGTTGACGTTGACGCCTGACTCCAGCTCGGACGCGGGCGTCTCGGGCTCCTCGTCGTTGTATATGTTCTCAGCCATCTGCCACACCTGCATTGACATCATGATACTTTATACTTTACTGTAACTTAAAATTTCTACACAGTAAAATCAACTGCAGTAACTCTGTTACAACAATGGTATCAATTCTAAATAGACCAGTGAGACACTGAATGATAGAAGCAAATAAAAATGCTTCTCAGTGCAGTCAGTATTTATCAGAGCACGAAACAACTGGCTATAGCGTAAATGCACAGAATATTTCTAAAAGATTATCGTGTACTGAATTGAAGACAACACAGTTGTTTAAAAGGAACTAATGTTTTTTGAGATGTAATGCAAATGTTCATTGAAATCAACAGTAAAATAAACAACAAAAAATATATATAATAAAATGTCGATTTTAAAACTTGTCATTAGTTTGTTTGCAATCATAAAAATGATCGGGTGGCCTTGTAACATTTGAATCACTGAATCATACCTGCATAATGTTATCCTCAGAGACGGAACAGATCACCCATGGTTCGTTGGGATTCCAGGAGAAGTCAGAAATCTTTGCGGTGTGTCCGCCGTGAATGAAAAGTAGCTCCGGGGGCCCGTCCTCTGCGTCTTCCGCTGTCTGCTCCTCGCCGATCTTTGACAAATCCCACACGTGCAATCTGGACGTACACGTTCAACGATTAGAAATAGACAAAATAAACAGCTCTTCCAGATTTGGTTCCTAATTGCCATATCCAACGATTTCGAGAGCACTCTCAATTACCTTATATAGATAGAACGAACATATATTACGAAACTTTTAGAGAACAAGAATAAGCACAGTTAAATGAATGCATTCAGTGAAAAAAGTATATACAACAAACCTCCTGTCCGTGCCGCTGCTGGCCAGTATAGTCTCGTTGTGGGGGGACCACTGCACTTGGAAGATCTCGTCTTTGTGTGATTCGAATGAGTGTAATTTTAATTTCAGGTTGCGAAGATCCCACAGCGCCACCTAGTGATAAATTACATGATTAAATTTGTGTATGCATCTCTGCTGTCTTATGAGACAACCATAACTCGCAAACAAATTGCTGAATATACGATCGATCAGTCAGTCAGTGGGTCATAATATACAGTCCTAAACAGACATTAGTTACACACCTCGTCTACATATAGACAGTTACAATGCATATGATAAAGTTTACTGCATCACCAACTAGTGAGTGTTAAAAATAGCCGTTGAGTGGTAGCTATAGTAGACAATATATTATTATATATAGGTAATTATATCTTTGTATGCACTACCAAATCATCTTGCTTGCGTACCGCTAATCTTAAGAAGAGAAGAAATTAGCATAGCACTCGTCTTACTCAACTCAGCAAACATCACATATTTAATGATCACATCACATCTGCCTGATTGAAAGGTGTTTTATTGGAAAGCCACATAATTATATATGTCTCTAGTCACTCTTCTTGGCATTCTACGACTGACACTGTCCATATATAGCAGCGGTATATACAATGATCTATAGATTAACAAAAAAACCTCACCGTCTTATCAGCACTGCCTGTGGCGAGTATGAATTCTGAGTACGGATTGAAGCTCAAACAGTTGACTTCCGCAGTGTGAGCGTCTACTGTGTGCGACGGCTTCGACATGTTGTTACATCTGCAAGACAGAGATCACCTTACTGTGACTGTCACCGGGGCCCCAAGAGATGCAAATGGCTTTTCCAGAGCCAGGATACATCTCATGTCGATACAGAACGGATTTTATTTGATTTTTATGGTTCAATTACTTGATCATGTCGGTAATTATGTAATTTATAACCATACAATTAACGATAAGGCTAATCAAATCAATTAATGATTTACGATTTTTTCATAGTAAGTAGCCATGCTCTGCATAGTACAAATAATATAACTAAACAGTACTAGTAAACAAAGAATCTATTACATCACCTAGTGTCCCAAATCATGAGTTTCTGATCATCGGCAACGGAGCCAAACAGAGACTCGTGCAACAAATGCCACGCCACGTCCTCCACGACGGCCGTGTGGCCGGTGAACACAGATTTGGCCTCGATGACGCGTCCCTCCTTGGGCGTCGCATTGATATCCCATAGACAGATCGTGTGATCATCGCTGGTGATCAAAACAGATTAAAATTATTTATAACACAACACTTACCCTTCTTATTGCAAAGAAATTACAAAATGTATGATTTCCTATTATTAAATGCATTTTTCCTTCTATAATCTATACTTCAGAAGAAACAAAATTTTCTAATTTGGAATAAGTCACTGTTCAGAAAAATAGGTAATTAATAGTAATATGAAGTAATCCAAAAGATTGTACCAATGGCAGGTGATGCTGTACAGTACTTATTCAAATGCAACTGATGGATGTAACATTATCATCACTTGTATTGTTCGGTTCCACTCAGAACCTGAAGGATTTAACCGAGACAGATGACTGGTATATACCATCCAATTACACTTCACTGCAGTGTGTAAAGAACGATAAAATATTCAAGCATAAATATGATAGAAAGCAAAGAAGTTTTAACATTGTAAGTAGATTTTTCAAATATATATGTTTATGCCTTTAAGGAAATTCAACGTCCTTACCTGGCCGATAAGAGATAACCGTTGAGATTGGGGTTCCATGACAATCCGTAGCCTTCTTTTTGATGTCCACGCAATCTAGAAAAGTAATTATATTAACAAATGAAAAACATTAATTCAACATTCAAAAAACCACAAACAAATACAAAAGAAATATTACAAGAACTAAACATAAAACTGTTACATGTAGATTAAGGCTTAAATGTTTAACACACTTAATTTGATTTCCTTTCATATGATAATTTATTTTATATTTTACCATTTTTTTTTATATGATACTTATTTACTAGTATAATTTTTCATATTTCTTTTATTACATGATACTTATTTCATTCTATCGACCTCCTTCCTGGGACAATAAATAATACTTTTATTGAAAATAATGATATAATCAATTATTTATTTGTAACAAACTCAAAGGGCTTGCTTATAGTTCATTGTATTTTGGATTGATAAAACAATGAAATTCAATATTATAAATAAATAACCGTCACGCCAGGTCCCTAGTGGGGCAGGCAGAGAGCACGGACTGCCAAACATCTCTGTCCTTGCAAACCTGACGTGCTTCGTCTACATTCATCAGCCTCTTCATACATACACGCCGGTTTCGGAGGCTCTTGACTCCCCCATCTTCTAGAGCCCGACCTATTTGGTCGAGACAGGAGAGTTGATATTATACAGATATATTATTCCTCACCGGAGATCAGGGTGGCACTCTCCTGATGGTTCCGGTTTGGAAGGGTGCTTCGTGTAGTCAAAAACCAACACATCGGAGGAAGGTGTTTTCGTGGCAATCACACATGGATTCTGAGGCATGTAGCGGGCTCTGTTCACCTCGCCTTCGTGATTGATCTTAATTTCTATATCTATTTTACCGGAGACTGAACCGAAACCGCCAAATTCTGAAATTGTAATAAATATAGAAATTATTATGACAAAAAATTTAAATTTGCGAGTATTATTTTAATTAAATCTATGATAACATTCTAAATGAAAGACATGTTGATCGAAACACAACATGAACAAAAGATTTTCTTCACAAGTACAATTATATTTATAAATAAATAATACAAATTGTGGGCCTTCTCTATGCAGCCATTTGTTGGCAAACTAGTTAGACTGTGCCGTAGGTGAAGGTATAGCTTGCTCACAGGGCTGGAGGTTTTAGAGGTATCCAAAATTTACTCAAATTAATAGACTTTACGTCCTCACACAAAAAAAATTTAATCCTAAATTCTTGATTCCACCATTGCAATGAAACATTTGATATATATTAATATAGACATTCTATATCGGATCAATATAGTAAAATGGAATATGCCATGATAAGCGGATAGCTAAGGAGGCAAATATATGTATATTGAAATACATGAATATTTTATTGAACTATACAAATATTTTAACACCCAAGTACGGACCAAATACTTGCGTATTTACAATACAGATATTTTGGTCAAATGAGAATAAAACCTATAAACCCCAGCTTAGCTCACTGGACACGTCATGTGGGCTACATGCCCAGTAACAATTAGTGTATAGATTATTTTAAGCTAAATGTAAGATTATTGATATGTTCACTAACCACCCTTATCATTATCATAGTGGCTGGCATCAAACTGTGCATCTTCATTAGGGAGCTGGACACTAGCTATTAGCAGATGGTTCTGCTCATCTGATGTATGGGTTCCCAAGATCAACCTGAAAAAACAATATTGATTCGTCTTAAGTATATATTTGTAATTTGAAAATTCGTTAATTTTGAAATACAAAAATCACACTATTGCTTTGTCAGCTTTATCATCAGTCTTGAATCTTCAAATTACCGAATTTTTTACCTATGTATGGAGTAGTCTTTGCCTTCTGGTCTGGTGACGTCTGGTAGCCACTGAGCGGTTAAGGAGGGCCATTCCAGAGCATGTGTCATGACCAGGTCATAAAGGAACGGAGTATTCTTCTTCCATATCTTATATTCCTCGTTAATAACTCTCTCTTCCACGGCATCGTCAAAGGTTTCTATAAAAGATACAACGTAAGTAACGAAATACAGCCTTCCAATAACCAAAAATTAAGGGAAGCTGTCAAAATTTTGCATTGAACTACTTTTTCATATTTAGTACACGGCACATATTGTATGAAGATAATAATTACCTCCATCACCTTTGTCACCCATTATTTTGTAGAAAGTTCTACTTCTTAATAATCGGCTTTGAAATTATAAGAAAATCCAACCGGCCCCGTAAAGGCGCCAAACAACAATCCTCCTTCAGCGTTCCTTCTCGGCGACAGCTTACAAACTTCCGGTGAGGGAAAACTGTTTAATATACTTTGTTTATTTTATGAACCTTACAAATGGATTGAATTGTAATAAAAATTTATATTTTGATTAAATACGAATAAATAAATAAGTGTATGGTAATATTACAAACTCAATTAGAAATACTCTTAATGCCAGGATGTTCTATCTATGAAAGTGTTGCTTACCTCCACACTTCAAAAAATGTGCATTAACTAGACTTATTAAAAGAATAACTAAATTGTATTTGAATTAGTTTATGTATGTTTACTAAATTAGTACTGCCTTTTTATCATCAAGTTTTACACAATTAAGATGATGAAAAAAAAAATCAATTTTTTTTGGATTGAAATAGAAGAGGTTTTATAATTAAACACCTCAGTACAGTTTCCAAGCTAAATTCGTCAATATTCAGTTTTATGCATTTGTAGTTTTACATTTCAAAATACTTAGACAGACAGAAAGTCATGTTTGTTTCACATATTCAAATGGCAATAATGAACTAACTGTCAATACCTTAATATGGCTGAAGCAGCGCTAGCACGTCGAGAAGCTCGTAGGAAGAGAATTTTAGAAAATTCACAAAATCGACTTCAACTTATATCTAATATCACTTATGATGAATGCTGCAAAGGTAATATGTTAAAGTTAGCAATTTCAGGTCTTTATATTATTTAGAACTTTTTGATAATAAACAAATGCTTCTTGCAGAGTCTCCGGCCAAAAGCGTTAGAAATTCAACCGCGGCACAAAACAGTGAAATTAAAACAACGACCATCGAAAATCTCCCAAGTAGGGATATTATGAACAATGGCATCGCCAGCAACGAACCGGTATCATACAATATTTTATCGGATAACAATTCCGAGGACATTTTCTTCGGTGAACGAGAGATAACTAATGACTCGACAGCTTTCGCGTTTCCAAACCTCGAAACGTCAGAAACGTCGTTTTTTGAGAAACTCACCAATTACAAGTATGATTTAGTATTATTATCATTGTTAATCCAATTACTACACAGTTTGTCTGTTATTGCATTTGATGACACATTTTTCTTTCTGCCCCTCGTGTTATATACGACAACGAAATTAATATTTTCTCCTAAACAGGAGAATTCCAATTATGCTAATGTTTTAATGTTATTAAATGGAGTGACATCGCAGCAGACAATTAAAATGATGCGTGTTCTGCATTGGGTGAGCATAGCGGTGCAAGATGCTTGCATCTATTTATTCACCACAATTTGCATGCAGTCACTCCTAATTACCATAGATAGTTTTATTTAGAATTTTTGTATGAAAAAACATATTTAATGCAGACCCGAGTGCCTCACTGCAGGTAGTACTTCAGTCACCAGTCCTAAAAGTGGGTCTCTCTACAAATACTGTCAGACCAATCAGAACCCTGACTTTTGAACAGTTGAATTTTATTTGCCTTACATTATGATTTTATATGAAAGGAAACGTGCAGATTTTATTATTAAATATAAAGCACATGAGATAATTAAATTTCAACATAAATTTGAATTTACTTTGTATATCAGTTGATGTTAATTCTTCTAAGTTGAGCATTCTTAATAGGCTTTCAATGCATCTTTGGATAATCGGCAGTTATGTAAAGTACAGGCATGCTAAACAGTTGTTGAACAAAAGAATAAATATTTCCACATGCCAAAAGATTATTAATTACGGTGATTGTTGTGAAATTGGCCGATATAAGGTTTCCACTAAAAATTATTTATACATTATACACTGATGCTTTTTTAAATTTTGTCTAAAATCATAATACATTTTACTCGAGAAAATTGGAATCTATGATTTTGACATAGTCATATTTTGACTAAAAAACTTGCAAAAGAAATTCTGTGAAAACTTCCTGTCCAGCTGGTGTTGTGATCGCAAAGCTGTTTATCAAACTCAAATGTAATAATAATATATGATACTACGTATGTAAGGGAACCTGCGCAATGGGTGTATTTTATGCCTGTTTACTCATTCCTTACCATAAAAAGATTATACCACATTAGGGTTTTGCACGGACTGAAGTTTCTATAATGAGCGAGCTAGGTTTATTAAATTTGGAATATAATATCAATAGTTTCGATTGCTTGTGCCTTTATAAATATTAATAAGTGATGACATGTGACAAAAATGTGAGTTGTAGTCACATATTGCCATTTTAGTTGTAAATGAGTAAGATGTATGTATATAAATGAATAAAGGAGTTTTGTATTGTTGATCTAGCCAAATTAGTTATGTTAGACCGTTGATAATTTATACTGGGCAATTTTATTGTAATATAAGTGACATGGATTAGTTGGTTGATTAAATCTCTATAGTGAAAAGTATTTTGGACATGTTGTATTAATTTCATTTGTATAGTATAATGAATCCATTTCAGGTTTATATTAATAGTATATGATGTTCATTTAAGACAGGACAAGACAAACATGTTGATTTTTCATATGTAGCATATTTTTCTTACATTCTTATACATAAAATAGTATATTATATGTATGTTGTAAGTTTTATCATGGATTCTTCCATTTCTATCACAGTTTTTCTCATTTATTACATTCACTATCTTGAATTTTTGTGAATGGAATTTATTGAACTTATTAGGTGAAGTCGTTTATTCTCATCTGTTATAAATTGTAGCTTTTTTGCTAGATCTATTTTTTGTCAGGTTTTTAATATCCTTCATATGTTAATTGGGAAGATGGGAGTAGGGTATATGATGTGGGCAATATTATAAATAAATAGACAAGTGTCAGAAATTTACATGAAACGAATCAAAAATTTGTTTTCACATACTCTGAATATGGGCAATATTTTCCCTCTTTTGAATGATTACTGATTATAATCAAATATAACTTAGTTTATGAAATTGTAGTCATATAGACCATAGACTCCATTTAACATGTGATGTATTAACCGCTATAATGTATTTACTCTGTGTACTATGAAACTAAACACTGTCAACTAATATAGGCTCTAATGAGTGTGGGTAATAATGAATGCAACAGTGAATTAAGCTGGTAAAAGTACCAAAGATAATAAATACTTTGTTTAAATAGTTCTCTAATGCTTTCTTTATTTCTTATAATGTAACACAAATCAATTCAAATTGTTGGTAGTGATAGTAAAATCTGCTTTCTTGATCTTTATATAGCTTATTGTTTTAGTCGCAATTTTTGTAAATTAACTAATTTTGTGAAATAAAAATAATCAGCTTAATTCCTGCTGTAAATAAATAGTTTCGATAAATGAAAAGATTTATTTTAATTATATTTTGTAACACATTTTTTGAAATAAAATAATTCTAATAATGTTACTTTGATAGTTTTATTTTATTGTTACATAGAAAAGGAATTGATTGTTTTTGCTAAATGCGCAATATGTCAGTGAAAATTTATGTCAGAATGTAGTCTTGTTATGTATACAGGATCAACAGTTTTATGGGAATCTTTACTCCATCTCCTTGTTTCGTCTTCAAAATCTCTATAATTTTTTATCACTTTCGTCTTTTTTACTCTTTTCACTCAAGAGACACATGCTGAAAAAACCTTTAAGACATTTTTATCTTTACATACAAGCTTTGAACATTCTTTGTGGTGATCTTCATTTCGGCGTTTATTGTCATCCGTTTTAAAAGCCATAAACGTTTTAAACTGTAATAGCAATAAAACCAAATTCAAAACTTCCAAATAATAAATGAATAAATAATGGATAGAACACAAAATGTTAGGTTCTATTAGTTCGAAAGACATTTTTAATGTTTAATGTGCACAAAATCAGTTTTAATTGAGATCACATAGAATTTACGCAAACTGTAATAGACAACTGCAGTCGTATACTCGTGCACTTTCTTTTTTTTACTAAAGTTATTAATGAAATATATAAAAAAGGTGCACACCAATGCAATTCTCGTACATACATTAGACTCGAGCTAGTGTAACTGAATTATAAGCTAATTAGTGCAAAAAGTAAAAGGTGGATATCGTTTACAGACAAATGAACAAGCATTTATAAATAAATAAAAAAGACAACTATATTCAAATCATTTAATGAAACATTGTAATTGTAAACTTATGACAGTATGTAGTTTTATCTACAAATATCTCAATTCAAGGTATCACTTAAGATTAAGAAAAACCTAAAACTTAAACAAACCTTTAATACTATCTATAATGCTCTTACTATAATGTATCTTCGCTTCATTATTTGAAGGAATTGTATCTTTTTCAATTTTGTTGTCTATTATCATTTCACTCGTGCTCTGACTTTCTTCTGATTTTTTACTTTTTACGCTTTCACTTTCAGAATATACGCTATTGCATTCACTTCTTTTCTCATTCGGTTGACTATTTACAGAACTAGTAAACACAATATCTTTATCAAAAGTCTGTTCAGTGCAAACACTGGTTGTGTTACTAATTATTGTGTCAGTTGATTTGTCAGAGCACCCGAATTCCTATTGGCTTTTAACAGTTTTCTGTCTGTCGGGCCTCTGGCGAACAAGATCCGAACGACCAATAGAGACCATTTTCAATTCCCATGCCTGCAATTCTTTCCTGAAAATTAATATAAATATGTACATTTTTGCCCGAATAAATCTTGCTAACATTTTCTTCTATTTATTGTAACTATAAAACTGAGATGTTTCCTTTAAAATTCAATTAATAATAAACTCCTACAGTCGGAGGTACACTGCATGTAACAAGCTTGAAGGTAAATTAACAAAATTCATAAACTACAAAAAATAAATTAACAGTATTACATATTTCAAATGATGATGTTATCTTATGAAGGCGCTAAACTAAAGATTCAATTCTCATTTACAGTGAAAAATTAAGATTTTGATTTGTTATCATTATATACTGGAATTATTACCGCCCACAAATCATAAAATTTATTATAAGAATAGATTAAAAGAATATATTGTTAGCGAATCTGTACATGGCGCTTTTTGATATATCAAAAAACTTTCCAAGTGCATTTAATATTCTAAATTAAATTAGCACTCAAAAGCGAACAACTGTCTCGAGTTTTAAAAATCAAATTGTGAGTATCAACACTGGTTGGTTAATGTAAATGAATCTCACTTATATTTCGTCATAAGAGCCTGAGCTTGTTTCTCGAACTTCACTCTTTCATTCTCGGGCAACTTCAGCCATTCTGCTTTTATCTTCTGTTGATACTCTTTTATCCCAAGACCCTGTGCTATGTCCTTTCTTGTCTGTGCGTATAAGAAATAAGATGACATAGGTTTCTTGGGTTTTCCCAATTCTTTTAATTCCTGAAAGAACAATACAGATAATGAACTTAATTTCTATTGTCAAAAGCATAGCATAGGTGCAAGAGACCAGGTCAAGAAGCTGCCCTAGATCTTCAGTTATTTTTAAGAGAACCCAACTAGTTTTCTTCTTGGTTATTAGGTGGTTGCAAACTCATTGAATTAGTTCATGGCAGGCACACCTAACTAAGTATTTTCAGCCAACGTATTAGTACTTAAAATAGTCTTAGCCGAAGGATCAGGTACACCAATAAATATTTTAATAATATTTCATTGAAATAACAAAAACCTTACGGCTTTTAATTTCCGCTTTTCCCTGGCGGCAGTCATTTCTTCTTTCACCCTCTTAATGTCGGCCTTCTGCTGTTCTGTGAGGGAAGCCTCATAAATGGCTTTAATCTTTTTATAGTCCTCCACATCTTTTTCATACTCTTTAACCATTTGTGATTTGGTCTGTAAATAATGGAATATCATTTTGTAATTAACATACATTTTAATTATAAAAGTAACAATCATAGAATACAACAGTTTTTTCATTTTAACTTCTACGCTAATTCAGACCCCGATCTAGGGGAGGCAAGCCTACAACCCGGGAGACAAATTCAGAGGGCGAAAATTCAAATTCACTCAGAAAGAATTCAATCAGACAGAACAGCAATGGATACATATTTTCCGGAAGTCCGTTGTTCAAATGTCAATCACTTAGTGGACATCTGATAGCTGAAATTATGAAGATGATAAAGGTAAAAATAAATATCAAGGGGCTGGAGGCGGCATTTTTCAGTTTTTGCCCCGATAAAAAAAACTTGAAAATCCGAGGCTGCGCTAATTACAGAAATATTACACGACCTTATGAATGCAATGTAAACATAAACACCTTTGAATTTCAACTGTACACCTAACATTGTTTGACTAACATATAATAATGATAACATATAACATGTTGGGACATCGCCACACACGCGGGAAGACATAATATATTCTGGGATACTAATAACGCTCATATTTCAGAGACTGGTTGGTAGCAGCTATTACCTCACTATCCAGCTGTTGCCAATGTTTGGAAGTAGAGGCTATAGCTTCCTTGGAAGTGATGCCCGGGTTCTTCGCGAGCAGAGCAGGTCTCATCTGCGTCATAAACTTGAAGAATGGTGTCAACGGCCTCTTCGGTTTTTCTATGCCTAATTTTTCTTCTGCCGACTTCTTTGTGTAGCCACATGATGGCGTTTGAAAGGGAGTCAACCAGGTCGCTCTGAATTCAATTAAAAAATACAACATAAAACGTCTCCGTTGTCGAATATACCATGTTCGTTTAGATGTCAATCATTATTGGTAGCCTTTTTGTTTTATAATCTTATATTTACAAGTTTATACTGTACAAGATGAAGTAATCATCCATCTATCTGTCACTGAATACGTTTATGTTCAGTAGAATCAGAGAAATCAGTAGCGAAATGCGACTCAAGTAACAATAACAATAATACAGGTATATAACCTCAATCGTACCTTTCGTGTAAAATATTTCTATAGCCTGTTATCAAGCAATTACTCAAACGAAACATCTGTGTGACAGACAACATTTTGTACTGCACACCTAGCAAATTAAATTATTGTAGAAATAAGACAACATATAAAATGCCGCAAAGTCTTATCTTGATATCTATGACGGAATATCTATCTTAAAAGTATCCTTTTTTTTTAATTTATTGCCAATGGGTACTTACTGCTGCTTTGTCTGTTTTCGGATACCAGTCTTTCGATCAGTGTAGCGTTTAGTTCAAATATTGTAGCCAAGAAAAGCATTAAAATGGTATAACTTCTTTCATATAGTTTTAAATATTCCCAAAATATTTCAATTTTGAATATAACAAAAATGACGACAATGGATTGGGGAAATCATAGTAAAAAAAGGTCTTCTTGGCATCTCCAAAAAATAGTTATATTCGTATTAATGGATATTTTATTTTAGTAATAAAAGTTAATTACATAACTGATTTACTTTCATTAGATAAATTATTTTCTTTACGTGTCTGGGCGGACCCAGCACATAACAGTTATCAAAAAAGGAATAAAAACAAACATGACATGATGTTAAAAAATGAACAAAATATAAAAATAGCTAGAGATAAAAACTTTTTTTCTCGATAATGTCTGCATAGATAAAGTATTAAATGCTATATAAGTGATTCTCATCACGTTTCTAGCGATTGTAATCCTGTTACTACTATAGTCGCTAGAAAAATAAATAAAAGACTGGAATTAATTACATTTTATTATGTTCATAAAGGAAACTGGAAGGAATATAAATATTACAAGAAAAAAAAATACATTAAAATATGATACTTATATTATTGGTAAGGCCAAGGCTCTCCTGTCTCGACCAAATAGGTCGGGGCTCTAGAATATGTGGGAGTCAAGAGCCTCCAAAACCGGCGTGTGTGTATGAAGAGACTGATGAATGAAGAAGAAGCACGTCAGGTTTGCAAGGACAGAGATGTTTGGCACTCCGTGCTCTCTGCCTACCCCACTAGGGACCTGGCGTG
>DVPR01000545.1:0-13392 GCA_018239345.1 Oxynetra stangelandi
GGTCGAGATAGGACAGCCTTGGCCTCCCTCGACACCTACGTCCATCAACACTCGCGTTGTATATCCTCTTCGTCATTTTTTCATCATCCAGTCTCTCCAGATGCCCGAACCATCTAAGCATCCCCTTTACACGAATGCTCTCTTTTACACAAAGCATCTTTCTTATATCAGAATTGCGAACGCGGTCGGCGAGAATCAGACCGCAAATGCGGCACAACGACCTCATCTCGACCGTGTTTATCTTACTTTCATGCTCTTTCTTACATACCCAACTCTCGCTTCCATATAGTAGCGTTGGAGTTTGTATAGCACTGGCTTGTGTAAAGCCAAACGAGCCCGCTGGCTCAGAAACTGGCTGCTCATTTGCTTACCCAACGCCCCATTGACGCTATTCCCTGCATTCATGTCAGTGGTGTACCCACCATTCCTGCAAAACGGACTTCCAAGATATACAAACTTGTCCACTTGTTCCAGCACTACATCATCTACCACTACCCTTGCAGTTTATATGTTACGTTTTTTTATATAATAGCACTTAATACCTTTTTACAATTATTAATAAGAATAGTTGCCTTTTCGATCATTAAGTTAGAATTTCTTGATCAACTCTTCGAAAATTGGAATGTCGAGGATGAAACTTCTCTTAAAAGAGGAAATGTAATTTCTTTGACCTTTAATTCAGTGTTACATGGAGTGATATTTAATCTTAAGATGTTTTATGAAGAAAAAGGTGTTCATAAGGATTTGAATCCAAGACCCTAGGAGTGGAAGAGTGAAGTCGTAACAACGTTTTTATTAATTTTATACTTGTATTAATTTATTTATTTACGTTTGCATATTTATTATAAAGTTGTAATAAAAGGCGAACTTAATACCTAATGGCATTATCTATTTAATTTGATGTAGTAATTTGTTGTAAAAATAAATTTTGTGTAAGAAAAGAAACCATTACCTCCTCATTGTTAGAGAACATTTTCAGTTCATATGTCTCGTTCATGGAAACCACACCCTTGATGTTCTCCTCTTCTATTAACTGTAAAAAAAAGCTAAATTAAGTGAATCCACAATTTTAAAAATTAATGCACTTTGTCAATCCTTTACTTTAGAAATGAACATAGAAAATATTTAATCTAATCTATCTGACTTGTACTCAGGTAAAATAAAAAAAATTATGAATTTTTATGTACATATATATATAGTTCATTAGCAGCTTGGTTACCACAGTGCAGGATCTGTCTAGTTCGGGATCAGGAGGCTGGGTGGTGAAGACCCAAGATATTATTAATAGATCACACTTAAGCTTTAGAAATTGGTTGGTAAAATAGTTTAAGGATATGTGGTTAAAAATGGATAGTATATGGGAATGAAAGTGAGGAATACCTCAAGGCAACATATTGGCTCCATTATTGTTCATCATGTACGTAAATATTCTATTCCAGCGAATTAATTAAATATACATATAGTGTTTGTTGCAGACTCCACAATCGTTGGAGGAAAACGAAAACCAAAAAGCGACATTTTTGAACGAGAGTTAAAGACAAACTTGATGTATTCTGGTTTAACTCTATAAATATGAAGGTTAATTGTAAAAAAAAAAACAAAACCTATATAATTTGTGAATTACAAAACAAGCAATTATTAACTTAATTAAATTTTGAAAACAAAACATTTTTTTTTACAAGAGGTGATAGATTCTTTAGGCGTCCGAGTTACAATTTATTTAAATTATGTTGCTACCTTGAATAAGTTGGAAAATCTGAAGTATACCAGTCTCCACTACAAAAGTCTTGAGACAGCTTCAAAATAGCGTTATCATTTAAATGGAGCTACCCAACATTTAATTTAAAACATTAGAAACATCCTCGATCCTGGTTGGAATGTCCACCATTTTGTGTAATTGTGACATTCTATATAAATAATACTTCAAACACTGTCCTTTAATTATCTATGTAAAATTCTCAAATTAGCATTGGCTGTTTATTTCTTTGTATGGCACATTTCATATTCTTTTTGATTGCAATTATGGGGGACTGGTTGAAAAAGATGCCAGTCACATATCTATATGAGTCACAGTATGTAATATTCTATAATATTTTGTTAGAATATTGTCTGGTTGTTTAATATAATGGTAAGTAGCAACTGAACATCTAGGTTACCTGATGTTATTTTAATATTAGCTAGGTATATGATTATGTATAAGCCTCCATTGAAGATTAATATTGAACATTGCAAATGTAAGGGATCAAGTCCTACTGTTCTTCAGTCATAAACATTCAATCAGCGATCACTAATACTCGGGGGACCTTACACAAACAAAGCCTAGATTAGGAGATCCATGTATTTTATAAAGTTGAATTCGTTATAATCAGATCCCATAAACATCCTCATGAAACTTATTGATATACTTCCATTACTTAAATTGGCAAATATTAATTTTTAATTGACGAAAATTGTTGACAATTTATGCCAATTGATGCATGTTTTTGCCATTTTTCATTTATGAAAAAAGAAGAGTAGTCCTCTGATACAAATAGCTTAAGTAAATGAAACGGTACGGGATATTCCTTTTTGACTCCTACCTGTTTCGTCATGCTCTGGAAAGGAAGAGCACCTAAGATGACAGTATCATCCATCCTGTCGTACCAGCGCCTACTGGAGACCTTCTCCATGAGGACATTGTAGAGCAGGGTGGGGTAGAATGTAACTCGCGCGAACATTGCAGTTCCCTGCCGGATATCCAGTTAAGTTACACGTGTAACGAGCGCACCGCATCGCGGTTACAATCAGACAAACTGCTCACTATCGTACCATGGTGAAAGCGGGCGTTGTGGTGGGGCAGATTAATATGCGGCATAGAACTCTGTCATAGTGTTATGAATTGAAAATATGTCACATATGACAGCAGGCATGTGACAGAAGTTAATGACACTCAATGTCGATGTTACAGCCATTGCAAATTTATGACACAGTTAGGATTTGGTTGACGTACCAATCGAATCATCCAAGTATTTCTATATTTTAGATAACAAACGATGGAGTTATTGCGTCCATACAATAGCGTTATTAAGAGGTTAATACTCGTAATTACCGTATAAATAATTATATTCATTCGTCGTTTGCCATAGTTTGAAGGTAAATACTGAAAAATAAAAGTACTTTTAAATACAGTATGATGTACTGAAAATTGAGTTCGGCAGTGTAGCGTTCTCAAAATTACCTGAAGTGATGAAGCGACGCAGTATTTAAGTTGCTGATAAAATCGCGGTAATAGTGTATTAGCCTGTGATTAATCCACGGATACTAATAAATTTGCAAATATTATGAACAATGGAATGAAATAGGCAGTTTAACAGCATTATAATTACATTGATATAATAAGACTCACAGAGAACGATTGGCAATTTATACAGCAAAATATTCAATTTAAAATTGAAAACAGAGTAATAAAAAAATTAAACATTTTCAGTGGTACCTAGAAAGAGCTCGAATGCTCTAATAGACATAATATGCTGATATGCTATAACAAAGTAATAGGTTCGTGTTTGTGCTCACAGGACTACTATCGGCATCACTAGACACTGCCTCAACAGCTGGTTACGGCTTATTTGACATCATTTGCGATATGACAAGATTTACGATAATAAAGTACATAATATCTATGAAATTCTTAACATTATCAAAGATTAGTCTACGAGAATCGCAGATATCCCTGTTCGATAATATTGACGTCTGCATTTATGAATATATAACAATCTATAATATCAACTCCCATACTGAACAATCTGTTTAAATGTATGTTGAAAATATTATTATCCAAATTAAATTTTTGTGACATTAAGGAATTTTTAAACAACAAATTTACATAATAATTTATATGACGTAATGATCATTTAATAAGTACGTGTGTAGATACGTAAGAAGTTTTCCATGCTGTTGACTTTGACTGAATATGAATTCAGCAAACATTTAATTAACCAATAAGTTGCATATATACCATACCATTATATATATTAATTGCAAGAAAATAAATAACAACAATTTTAAGTAATTTTATTAGTTGGAAACAAAGAGAGTTTAAACGAACACATGTGAATATTATAATAAAAATAATAGTTATAATATACCTATATATTGAAATCCGCAGTTCAGTAGATAAACATTGTGGTCGTTGTTTTTTATCTAAATATCTTTAACTAAATCTTCCTAAGTATTTAAAATTTTAGAGACGATGTTAATTTAATTGCTGCAATTTGGGTTTAATTATTTTAATTTCAATTTTTCTTTATAGAGTTGTTATATAAATTGCTACTTAACAATATTTAATATGAGTACCAATTTTAATGCATAGTAAATTCAAATTCAAATAATTTATTTCATTATCATGTCATATCATTATCATATACAATACGCTCAATGAAAATATAAAAAAGGCTGGGTACATAGGCTTTAAGTACCATTCGAGCTTGGGTACGGAAGAATGTACTGAAATGTACACAAAATTTTTTTTGGCAATATACTTGGAATTAAAGAAAACAATTGAAAATTTGCATATAGCACATTATATGCTGATTTTATAGTTGTTGTAGAGCGTTAATCAATGGTAAAAGAAGGTTATTCTTGTTAAATATTAACCCACTTTTAATGTTGTTCAATTGTTGGACGAATACATGCATATGACGTTTTAATACGTGTCTGATAATTTTTAAGTGCAGCAAAGGGTACGTTTGTTAACGGTCCAAGGAGAATGACAGGCGGTCTCGACAAAATGTTATGTAATGAAATTCACGAAATAATTTTAAATATGGACAATTTGTAAAAGAGAAATTAATTACTTTGAGACGCCTATTAACTACTTACCCATGTGCGCCATTATATTTCACACTACATTTGACGTAATTTACGTCCCGGTACACACTAGGGTGTAGTGGTGATAGCCTAGTGGTTAAAAATTCAGCTCTCACACTGAGTGTTCTGGGTTCAATACCTGGCGCGCATCTCTCGTTACAATGTGCGTTTTAACATTAAAAAATCACTAGCAGTAACTGTGAAGGAAAACATCGCGAGGAAACCTGCACATCTTAGAAAAAAAATATTCTTAGGTGGGTGAAGTCTACCAACCCGCACTTGGCCAGCGTGGTGGACTATGGCCTAATCCTTCTCATGCCGAGAGGAGACCCGTGTCCAGCAGTGGAACTTTCAATGGGTTGTTGATGATGATGATGATGACGATGACACACTAGGGTAAGCAGTGTTTTCAGTAAAACCTTCATAGTAACCAGGTTACTGAGCTTCTGTCTAAATTTCATAGTCAACATTATTAGTGTTAAATCGGTGACAATCTAGTCATTTAGTATTTACTGTCTCACGCATTAAACTCTTTATTTACAAAATTGTATGTGTGCGTTAAAAATATTAAATATAACTTGATGTTATGGCGAAGGACAACTTCTCCATGATATTCTGTAGGGCGTGTTAGGTCTGCCCCCCCCCCCCCGCTCTTGACTAGCGTGGCAGACCATGACCTTGCTCCTTCTCACTCTGAGAGCAGATCCGCATCGAACATCAGTCACCGTTAACGTTCCACAAAAAATCTCAAGGAGCGAACTTTGAGTAGCAATTATTCCGCGCAGTTTTGAAGTAACATTGCTATTTTGATATAACAGGCGGTATATTGTTCAGCACTAGAATATCTAAATGAGATATTCATATACCATAATAGTTTATATCACATACTGTTTGGATCACTCTTACTACATTATAAAGCTTACTTTGAATCTTATTTTATAGCAGATTGAAATCTGTTACTTGCTTTTGGTGCTTATATAACGAACTATATTTTCTTTCGGTCTATGAACGTTGTTAGATTTATAAACATTTATATACTAAACGTATTTGATGTGTTTGTATGTAGTTTATTCATAAAGATTTCCGTAGAACGATTTCTAGGAACTGCTTATTAATCAAATTTAATTATTGAATCACCTACCCAAGATGTTTTGCGAAGTTCGTTTGCAAAATGTCGCTCGTAAGTAGCGATTATATTTAAAACAATAACGTGATAAATGTTGAGGTCTGCTCAACATTTATCACGTTCCGATACGGTTGCAGATAGGAAACGTTAGGTATAGTTACGTAACAGAGCGCGGTCGACTTTCGGTTGGTTAAGCCCTAATGGTATTACCAATTCAATGGTCACCAAGTAATATATCCGCCAATTCGGACTGGAGCTACGCAGTGGGGTCGGTACTAGGCCTACCATGGTTACTCCAGACACACGTGCTCAGGTACTCAAAGCAACATAGACAGGTACTAAAAGTAAACAAAATTTTTCAGGCAATATAGTAAATTCACAATCGTTAAATGTATGTCTTTATTACATGTTAAGTCAAGGAATTTATTGTCAGTAGAATTATAAGGAATGAAATATTAAATTTAATTCATTTTTTTGACATATCATGATTAACTACGATATAAGGAAGGTCTGTAGACTCAAAACATATTACAACTACATAGGACATGTATCTAATTTAACTCCTTCACGTGTTCACCTCTAAGTTTTTTTCTTTATCCACCATTATTAATTCGCTGCCCATGGCGGGCTCCTTTCAAAATTGAAAGAGATATCATCGGGGTGATGTATCGACGCCATTTGTAACGCGGCAGGGAGCGTGCGCCGGACGACATTCCGAATTCAAAATTAAATTAAAACGCGGTAAAAACAACGTTTCGTGTTTCCGCTCACCGCGTTCTATTCAAATTCAAATAGATTCGATCTGCGCTAATTTGTCTATGGCCTGCTTGGATTGTGGCGGCTGTGAAAAAAAAAACTATTGTTTTCAATTGACATTTCCTAGTTGTGATAATAAGTCTTCAGCCTCAAGTTAGCCTTACGCGTGTAATTAGATTAAGTATTTATTTTAGGTAGCTATATTGAGTATCTAACTCTCTTTAAAAAAATATACGACAGAAGTTTTTAATAGATGCAGTATTCATATTTTTGTTACAATAATGTATATACCCGATAATAAGTAAGACTACCTATAAATAAGTCTACCTAAAGACACTATGAAGGTAATGCTTATAAAACAAAATAATGAAACCACATTTTAAAGTACATTCTAATTCTATAGCCGAATGATGACTGCAGCTAATACATATTTATATGCAAAATCACTGCAAATTAACGTATTCGTGTATGTAAAAAGACATGGTTTTCTCTGATGAAATATGCTCAACTGTTGACATATTTTATATAGAGATATCACAGTCTATACAGATATCACAGTTTTAAAGACTTATGTCAATAAAAAAAAATAAGTTTCATGAGATAAATACAGGCGAACGAAACGGTCACTATTCAAATTTGGAACGGTGTGGTCATTTAAAAAATAATGTGGAGCGAAAGGGAACGAATCGATGGTGCGTTATCACGACGATTTGGACTGACTTCACGGAATACAACGAAACGCGGTCACGGATCGGGGAACAACGAGTGAGTAATTAAATTTAACGAGAGACATTTATCGGTGTTGCCATTACAATGCGCACTTCGTTACGGACAGTTCCTTGTTGGCGTCACTTTGATTAGCTAATAGGCCGTTGTGGCCCCGAATGAATTAATGCGTTTGGGACCCGCGGGGTTGCAATTCGTGATGCCAGTTCTATTTCTGGTAAGATTGATGTCAAATTAATTTTTGTTACGGTTTTTATTTAAAAAAACATTTACCATACCATAAACACCATTTTAACCATCAATTTAAGGTTTTGTGTTTTGTATTGGGATAGTCCAAATATGTGGAGGAGATTAAAATGTTCTGCCTTGTAATAAAAACACAACTGTTTTTAATTTGATGAAAAAACTATCGATAACAAATAAGTTTGTATTATTATATTCTACATCTATTTCTGGCGTGAAGCAGCCGTTATTATAACAATGTGTTTTTCAGTTTGTTTTTTTTTGGTTTTTTTTTTTGCCGGTCCACCTGGGTACTAGAGGCGACGATCTCAGTCCTCGGGAGCAGGAACGCTTCTATGTCGCAAATAGAAAACAAAACCAACCATTACTGAATACAATAATAATAACATTACTAACTAATGTTCATAACAGTCTCAGTAACTTAAGTAAAGGAATTGACACAAAGAATTCCACTGGTACAGTCATGTTCGTGGTGAGCTGCGAGATCTATGGCGGCAGCGGTCACTTGTGGCTGTTGCGTGCCCATTTGAACGAACGAATGAATGAATGAATGAATGAATATTCATTCCCATTTGCTACTCTGACAAAAAAATTATAAATGTACCAAAGAACTGCATACATTTTTCAAGTAATACCGATGTTTTTATGTTGTACAAAATATATATCCTTTTACATTCATATAAATATAATACAATGTAATTTATAACGAACACTATGGATTATTGTATGATATTAAAACTCAATTGAAAAAGCAACGAAATCGTAAAAAAAAAACAAGACACAAAATTACACGAATACTTTATTCAATGCGTTTCTTTCTTTCATTTTTTTTACGTCTTCATCGACAAAACATATTAAATGATGCACGGAGCGAAATTATGTCATACGTTTTATAACCGCCTACAATACGTATTATGATAATTAAGAATGTTCCGACGGTGTTCCAACAGCGACATAATTTACCCGAACATTTCTTTTTACCAGCGCTGATACTAAACCGATCGTTTGGAGAGTCACCGACACGAAACACATTAAGCCGATACACCGTATCTCATCTGTCATCATTAATGCCACAGTGTCCTAATAAGTTTGCTACAATAAATAAAAGAGTGTACCGCGCATCAAAGAGTTGCGCCCGGTTTAATGGTTGTAATTGTGGCCGAATGAAATACGGCATCGGACGATACCGGACTCTCCGTCGTGGGTGTATCGCCGCCTTAATATCGACGTTTACACGCCATAAATATTTTAAATGATTATCCTAATGCGCCACTCGAGCCGTCAGCGGGCGAGCGAGGCCGAGACGGGGCCAGTTAAACTATTCGCACCCCGTCGCGAAACGCCCGCCGAAATAAACGCGTCCTCATCACGCGCGTCACATAAATAGAGCTTTCGCTACGGACGCACGTCGCTCGGATAATATCGAGCCGTATTATGCGCGACCGTCGACCTGCAGACGCTTATTTGTGTCCGAAAAGCGCTCGGAAGACTTAAGGCCCTCGCGTTTGATGAACGGCGGAGACACGCGAGCGAGCTTTATATTCAAATCGGCGCATTCAAATGCGTCCACCGCGCGGTTGACAATTCGCGGCCATTTCGCAAAAAAGGAGCGCCGCCGAAACGTCATATCATTGCGGAGTTGGCTTTTTGGCGCGCCGATACGCATCTGGCTCCCGTCCGGGGGACGTTCGGGAGTCATGTTCGCTGGCTTGCTTTTATTTTAGCTCGATTGTGTCCGAGGAGATATAGTTCGAGATCGGTAGATATTTGACGTGAGGGACTGATAAAGTTAGTGTTTTGCGGCGGGCGGGACGTTAACGAGCCGCTGAGTAATGAGACACGCCATTGTGCTTGAACAATGGCAGCTTCCGATCGCCCATTGTTTCTATTATAGCAGCGGCGCTCGCGATGGCAGGTTATGCCACCTGTTCGTATTATTCAACCCTTAATGTGGCGATCTTTTGAAACAGTACAAGCGATATATTAATGCCATCGTAATAACTTTGCATCCCCCCCCGTTGCATTCCGCTCGTTTCCTGTCATTAAACTACTCTTGCTGTTGTTGACTTCCATTTTTACATTTAGCGCAGTGGACTAGCCGTGGCGTCCTTTATATAATTAAATGGGGGCTTATTTGCAAATTTCCGAGTCCGAAAGTTGATGCAAATCCGATGGCTGAGATGCGTGGCGCTGCCGCGGATCTGCATACAATGCCAGCCGCTCCAGTTTGCCGGTAATTTACTGTTGATCGCCGAGCTTAGATGTCGTCCCGAGATACCGAGTACCTAATTTAAAACAGATAAATGTATTTTTAACGGAATAAGCGTGCACATTTCTCTTATGCTCCATCTCTGTGGACGAGATAAGGCGCAAAAGTCAAAATGAACGTGCAAGAAAAAGCCAAATTTAAGTTTTAAATTTTTTAATGAGTACAAATTGAGTGTTATTGATGTAAATACAATTATTATACAAGTTGTATTAATAACGATATCTAGATCACTGTAAACCTATTCGAACTTATTTTTATAAAATGATTCCTTTTTGTTAATACGTTTGAAATCCGCAACACAGCGCTAGTGCATTGTCACGGGTGCGGTTCTGGCTAGGATTAAGAAACTAATTAAACTTATTCAATAAAATTTTATGCCGCGGAACTGTCACAAATATTATATACAAAATGCAAATTTTTATTCCGTTAAATAAAAATAAAACCAGCACCTGTAGATACAATTACGGGCTGCATGATTTAAAGAGGTGCATCGTTGATTGCTGCCATACCATCAATTCGAAATTTAAAAAAGTAAAATAATAAAAAATACATACAACGACATAACAGCCGAATAATATTACCATTGGACAACCAAACGTGAGTTACACATCTTTTTTTATGATCGTCCACAGCAGCCCCATGAACAACGTTTCATTGCAATTCCACATTACATATCGTTAGACGGGGGGCTAAACAAATGAGTTGGGCGTGTGCTATTCGAATTTTGAATAAACAATGCACAATTTTATCAGTCGTTGACCGCCAATTACCGTGTGTGGAACGCCCCGCGCTGACAAATTGCGCGCTCAGCACAACGCACCAGCGCGCCCTTTCAAACAACATGGCCGACCGGTGTTCGTGTCCGTGTTCAAATTAAGACTTACTTTAATGCGCGTTGCTAATGTAAGGATATATTTTTTTTATATTTCAAACTGGTGCTCCTGTGAGACTGCTTTAATTAGCTTGCATACATAACGATAAATTTAATAATTAGGTAGGTAGCTACTACGTCTGGCTTCGTTGCGTTAATAAATATATATGTGTGTATTTTTTTTATTACGGTATCTAATACTAGGTAATAAAACAAATTAGGTATACGAGTACATATTACGTGAGGTTAAAGGCGATTATTAATTATAAAGACTTTCTTATACATTTAGGAATAACGATATAGATATGATAATTTATTTTAATTAATAGGTTTTTGTTTTATAATTATGTGAGTAATTTATTGTTTTAACTACCTATACAGCGGTTAAAATTAACATTCGCTTTGAAATGAATTCTTGGATTATTTAACAATTCAAACCTATAAGCTAATAATCATAATGTCTTCACATATCAAACTTTTCACCTAGACAGAACAAACCCGAGTAGGTTTATCGTGAAAATCTTTTTTCTAGATGGGAATTAAGCTCTCAATCACAGGCGGTCGGAATTTCTAATCACTGGACGAAGATCCTATTGAAAGTACTTAGTAGAAATATTTAGTACAGTGCGTTTGAGACTATAGTCAATATATTATAATAAATTTAATAAAATTACAGTCATAAAAAGTTTAATTGAAAACTATCTCAGTTAAAGAAGTATAAATCTTTGATTGTTATAAAACGTTAAACTGTAAAAAGTTTAATCTAATATAAAAATCAACTTCTCGTATTTTAAGTAAAAATAGTAGTAAAATTAATAATCTGTATATAAATGTGAAATGTCGGCTTTCAAACATCAATAAATTTATTTTCACACAATTTTTTTCATGCTTTTTTATGCTTTACACCAATTTTGTGTAGACGGAGGAAACCCTGGAAAAAAACACTTAAATTATTTTAAAAATTAATTTTTAAAAGCGTGAAGGACCCGATCAATGATTGTGTCGTTGAAAATTACTTAGGTAAGTAATGACGTGATCCAAAAACCATTTGAAATAGCAAAGTTAATTCAATTCGTATCCACAGAGTGTATCTCAAGTATTCTCAGATGTTATTTTTCTATTGGCGCAACATTAAAAGTTATCTTGTGATAATTTAAAAAACTTTTTTTGTTATTAAAAAAAAAAAACTCTATTTTTAATAATTTAAAAAACTCTTTTAGAGTTAATAAAAACTTTTCAAACTAACCGTTTTGGCGAACGCTTGCGCAAAAGATAACAATTAAAAAGACTAATGGTGGAGTACAGAAAAATCGCAGGTGCGTAGCAAGCTGCCGGCTAACTGAATTATACGAAATGTAAATTGTCCAATGCAACCGCCACGCGTCTTGTGTTGAAACAGACCGTCCCGACTCCCGCACTGGGAACTTTGTCTATCAGCTCTCCTTATACCCAGAACGAGAGTATTTCCTTCCACGTTCCTCATTCGGACGGCTGAGCAATGCAAAGTTCCACTGATGTCTACGTAGCTTGTTCTTTATAACTTAGAATCACCAAAGCAAGGATGAATAGGCTTTACTAGGCACGCCTTTTCTATTTTAAGGCTGCACGTAATCACTTTTCTATCACGTAATCACTAAACCTAGGCTGTTATGCTATTCATTAATTACCTTGTGTTGTGTGTTTTTTATCAAAATATTATTTTAATGTCTTTATTTATTTAACCTTTTAATAGTCGAATAATCTACGTACATTATGAAAATGGTGGAGTTAATGTATAATTATGATGTCTGTGAGGGCTGTCTCTCTTTAATATTGGCGTGTGTAAAATTTTCCAATTTCCAAGCTACACTTTGAACTCGTGGCTTGACAGCACTGTGTTGGAATGTACGAAAATTCTACTCTTAATGTATTGCCGCTTAGTAAAAATCCGTTATAAGTACTAGTTATAGTCTATGCCAAATCTAGAAAATTATCCGTATTTCCCGCCAAAATGTGTGTGTCTACTAGTAAAGTATGCGCCTGAGCATTCCGACCGGACGGTTATTAACAGAAGCGATACATTATAGCTAGATTAATGTCACTAAAACATTGTTGATTGCAGATAAAAAATGCAATTGGCGCGCCATTTGTAAGGACCATAGATAAAAAATAAAAAGTTAATTCGTCTCTATGGCACGCATTGTTTATTTGTTTTACATATATTGTCTTGTGGTAGCAATAAGTAACTCGCCACCCGATGCACGAGAGATGTCTGTTTATACAAATATGATAAAATTGTAATTATATTGCACAGGTGGGTTCAGTACCATAGAAGTAATTCTGAATGTTTCATATCTGCACGTCTAATAACCGACGCGAGGAGTCATGTTGAAGGTATTGATGGAACATTTATAGTTTGCAATAATTCTGCATACGTTATCCACTGCCCTATTACATATAAATAGTTGTAAAAAAAATAAAAATAACCGTCCATAGCGTCCCAGGTCCCTAGCGGGGTAAGCAGAGAGCACGGAGTGCCAAACATCTCTGTCCTTGCAAACCTGACGTGCTTCGTCT
>DVPR01000546.1:0-13391 GCA_018239345.1 Oxynetra stangelandi
ATAACTACATTGTTTTTTGTTTTTGAATTTAAAAAAAATTGTCCGGTGAGAATTTTTTGGTTTCATTTTTTTCATTGATATCAATCAATACAGCGTCGCTTTTAAAAATAACCAGAAAGTATGCTGAAATTTAAACTATGCCCAGCAGTAACCACAAAGAGAATTGCGATCCCGTAAGATTTAATAGCAACGTAAATTCACGTCCGTCGTTACATTATATTTATTTCCTGGGTATATACTATAGATGTAACTGGATATAATTTAAGATCTCGACAAGATTTTCATTAGAGATACAATATAATAAAGTTCCAGGTTCCTACAAAACGATTATAATTAGCACAGAACAGACGAGCACCAATAAGGGAAGATATTCATTTCCCAAAGTAATAAAATTAGCAGTAACACTGTATCGAAGTAATTTTCTCACTCAAAGCAATCAGAAGATTGATTGAGCAACATCTAATGTAGTTAGATGTCAAATTGAAGTCTGATTGGTTCTTTCCACAGGGATTATAACCTTTTTTGTTAAGGATTGTTTCGAAATTTTCTCATAGGATGCGAGGCATATTGGTCCTTACCTACCCTTTTTCAACTATGCCCTTTGAAAAACGAAACTGGCCAAATTCTTTGTTTGGAAGTCCAAAAGTAATTTGGACATGTTTCTGGATATATAAGAATTACAAAATGATATGTAAATACATGAATTTATGAAATATATAAAATAATCTTTCATTAAAATGAACGTCTTAAAAAAAAAGTATTTTAATCATTCGCACGATTTATCATCGAATTGTTGAAAATTTTAAAAGCAGTCATTTTTATTCGCAGCTAATAAAATTTGGAAAACAGGCAAAAAATTATGACAGGCAACAAATTAAATTTTGATTGCTCATCACAAGCGGCGAAAAGACTTCGTGGAGATTAATAAAGCAATATTAAAACCAATAAAAGGGGATTCATATACTCTTATTACATTAACTTAATTTGAAAAGAAATAAGACGTGTATTAATCATGCAATAAACGGATTAATGAAATATGTAATTAGCAGAATCTAAAAAGGAATGATTAAAAATATTTGATTAAAACAAGAGCCTTTACCTTATAAGCATTTAATTTAAAATGTCAATAGGTTCGCCTGTAAAATGGGTAAAGCAGTCGTTTTCGTGCAACAACCAATCAATATTGAGTTTGATTGAGCAACATCTGAGGACGACTGGCTCTGATCGAGTTTTGATTGGATCTCACAGCGGTCAGAAGGTAGCACTAAGGATTAATTAAGCAATATTCATTCAAGCGATAGTTTCCATTGCACGTTTTATCACTTTTCAATGGAAAATATTTGAGTTGACTAACTTCTGTTTTGTTTTTTAGAATTTTATTTATATAGAGCATTACCTAATAGTACTAAAATTAGACTTACACTAGTGTGTGTAATGCGTAAGTTGCCTCATTTGGAAATATTTATTGTTAAGCCGCACGTTTTCAATCGTACTTAATTTATCAACTCATTCCATCATGTTATTTGTAACTTTAATATATATTATTTTCATAGAATTTTATCAGAGATTCTTGCGTTGAAATATCGTTACTTCTGGATAACATATAATTGTTTCATACGGGTATTAACTTTGAATCGGCTGAGTCGACACGCGATGTTAATGGAAATAGTTGGAAATTCCAAACCAGTTTCCACTTGAGGGCCGCTTGTTGATTTTCCAAAACCGTTTCCCTGTGGTGAACGAATCGTTCTTGTTCGCCAAGAAAACCGTTTTGGATTAACTGTAAAATATAGGTCAATTGAACGATGATTTCGGAATATTCGTTCACAATAAAAGGATACGAATGAACATACGATATGAACGATATGAACAGCATACGAAGTGTCCATCTTGATAAATGACTTTTACGATCCAGTTTTGGATCTTGTTGGAACTTAAAAATGTATGTGATTCGTTCGATCCGAGCGTACATTCGACATATCCGTAAATGAAATGCGGTACGTTTTTACCATAACACTAACCCGTTTACTTTATAACGCACATTCGCAATTCAACGCGTTTCAGCTCGCACAACGACGCGGCCCATATCGCCTACACCGATTGCTCAAATAACGAACCGCGATAAATTGCGAGTCCACGCAACGCAGCAAATTTTCCCCACAGCCGCTTCGAGTCGAGGCGCTCAGAATTTTCGCCGATTAAAGCACAATCGTTCGTTCAAATAATTATAGTGTAATATAATAGTGATTTTGAAATAATGTCGTCATATAAGTTTGAGGTTTTATTGTACCTACTGTGACGGCGTTTAAAACATTTTAAGTTCTTAATAACAAAGCATAAATTCTCATGCAATTAGCAATATTGAAATATTCTACATACAAATTAATTACATTGAAATATTATTGAACAATTATAGTCTCTATGATCTTAACTGTGTTTATATACATATATCTTGTTTTAGCTTTATGTATTTTGTTGTATCTTTGAATGTGTGGGTGTGTGTGTCTCTATGTGTAATTATATATGTACATAATTACATACACATTATGTATGTGCTCGTACATACACATAAATTTATACATTTTCACACGCTTCATATTAGCTTCACTTGTATATGTGTGATAGAAACCTACAACTTAGCCCACTTCCTGTGGTTCGATTTAGCTGAATATATGTACTCGTGTCCAATGACGGTAAAATAAAATAAAATATTAAGTATAATATAAAATATAATAAAATAAAAAGAAATATTTCTTTATTTTTGTTAATAGTTATGTAAAATCTTGTTGACAAAACGTTGTTTTCGCCACTTACTATACATTCTCACCATCAACCTAGATCAACTGGTAGACAATAGTTCTAAATATTAAATCCGCCTGTCCTAAAACCTAGACATAGGTAAAAAAAAATATATAAATAAATATTATTTCTAAGATACGTCTAATAATGATACACATAAAAACTTTATGTTACTTTTATTGGTACAAGCTATTTCGGGACGATGGGACGAGGGCGATCAGTTGATATATGAAAAAAAACATATCATACCAGACCCTATAAGGCCCTTTGCACACTGAAATAGTTACACAGAAAATCAACTTCAATAACAATAACAAGATTTGATTCGGCAACAAATCAAACATTATTCGCCTATGCCATGCTTATTATGCTTGATGACTTGCTTAATGTAAAAAAATATTAAAATAACTGAGCAATGTTATACGAGCGGCACATATTTGTATGAATGTATGTATAATTATATATATACATCTTTTAAACTAGTTCAATCTTCGTTATACTTTGAACACAAACAACAAACATTGTCGAAACTGATAACGCGCTAGCGCACGGACATTGCAATTGTCTATAGGAACCGGTGGTCACTTACCATCAAATCGCTTATCTGCCTGTTCGCTTGGATAAAAATAGAAAACGTATATCTCTCAATTCCAGAAAAAAATCCTCAACACTATAAGTGCTGTTTGATAATATCCTTAATCCTGCAAACACACAGTAAGTGGACAAGCACCTTTATAGATTAGTATCGAATACACATATTTGCTCCATTAACCACATATAATGACAAACTAATCTCATTGGATATACATAATCCATGGATCTCGCGGTAAATATTAGATCGACATTAGACATTACTTTGTATCTCTCGGACGACGCGGTGATAATCTGAGAGGCGAATGTATTTCGGCATTTGGAAGGTCGCAGCCTGATGTTATTTGACTAATCTCTTTTGTAAATTTTAATATAAAATTATATCTGTTGCTTATTCATCTTTGCGTTAACAATTTTTCGTGATTTATGGCTGTAAATGTTGATTGTTGTCCTTAAAGGCACCTGATTGGCTTCCACATTGAAAATGTGTTTTGAATAAGTACAATTTTGTACTATTACATACTACCACTAACACGTGTTTCCTCTTCATATATCATCCATTTTCAGTTTCAATACACTGTATGTGTATTCGCGGGAAAGAATAACAATTTATTTATTTAAAAGTAATGACTTCATACCACAACAGTTATAAATTAGGTTTATTTCTTAAATCGATGACTAAACTCTTCGAATAGAAATAAAACAATGCAACTGTTTCCTTCACTCGTCATATCAACGCCTTTTTCTATTCGTAACCTGGTAAATGATACAGAAATAAATACCAAAATAATTATATAGCGCCTGCCGAGTAGATAACACTTGAGAGCCAAATATACATACGCACTCACACATACACATACGCACTCACACATACAGACATGCACATATACACACATGATACATACACATATGCACACATGGACATAAGCACACACACATGTACAAACACCCACACATACAGACAAAAATATACACGCGCACACACAATGATAATCACTCCATACTGCCCCCTACCTGTTTGTTACTTTCCTCCCACAACAAAAAATACTGCTCTCCTACTTTATAATATCGCATAGAGGAAACGCATACACACACAAGAACAAGATTATGCCAAGTAAATGTAATTGCCATTGTGACATATCATGTCCTAACTATATAATTGATAGCGCAAGACGTTTCACTACGACCGAGCACACATTGATTCAATTCACACAATCGCGAGAGACACTCCATTGTTCTCATAATAGTTGTCTATACAAGATTAGTGTTTTCACAGAACTAAATAAGCGATTGTTTGTTACAGATTTCCCCGCCGAAGACTATAGAGATATCCCAAACGAATCATCTATTTATGCGTCAAGTGATGAGGATTGAAGACGTGTTTAAAACATGGATCGTAACAAAACAACGCAAAGACAGTTCCACAGGCGCTCAGAATGGAGGTTCATAGAGAGGTTCTACATATCAATGTTGTATATAGCCCTTTTTATTGTAAAAATCAACTGTCAAAGTATAATAAAAGACGAATCGAGTCACATCGAAAGCTCAACCAAAACAGAATTAAATTTAGATAGTAATATAAATTCTAATCATTGCCATAATTGTCAATATAGTAGTAAAAGTATCGAGTATGATAATATAAAAGTGGAAGATGAAAATAATGATAATGAAACGCAATCGGGTGGATTTCTAGCAGACATCATAGAAAGCCTCAGCACGTACACGGATAAGTATTTTTTTACCAATGATACGGAGAAAAAACTAGAACATATACTAGAAAACGCTATAGATAAAGCCTTAAGGGTGGATAAATTTGAAATAATTGAAGGTGTAGAAGTTAAACCTGTAGAAAAAGGTAGTATAAAAGAAGCACTAAGGAAGAATGATGAAGTAGAGGGTAGGGCGCTGTTCAGCACATACACGCAGGAGTACAGATTGTTCCAAAAGATAAAGAACTTTATTGACACGCATATCATATCAATAAATTTACCAAAGGCTGCCAAGATTGTTGGGTTCAGATGTAAGTATCATACAAATTAACATTAATAACGTATGTTTTGTGCATATGTGGATATATAGACCAAAGATTATCCTGCGATAAATTTACAATGATGCCCGAAATGGATGCGTCATAACTTAGCTATTATAATTATACGTATAAACATATGTAGAATTTAAAACTACTAAATATAATATCGTTTATCTATTTAAATTTGATTATTATTTAAGTACCTGCATAACTTCTATACCTACTGTACTTAGTCAATTACCGTATTTTTGAAAGACTTCCAACATTTTCTGCAAGTACCTTTTTCTATGTGTAGGTTAAAGTTTCTGTAGAATTAGGTTAGTTAGATTGAAAGTAATTAGAATAAAATCGAAATAAAGTGAGCAATTCGCGAGGGCAAACGGATACCACTAATCGGATCTCCATATCTCAAACTGTCTTGTATGAAATAGTCTCAATTGTGAAAAAACTAGAAATTAGAAAACAGTTCAATGGAAGATCCAATTTCCTAAACAGGTTCTAGGAGCTAAAAAGGACCTCCCTCCTGACAACTTTCGCAAATCCATTAACCCATTAACCAACATCAATATAAAGTTTACCTTTAAGCTGAGTACTTTATTTACATAAAAATTAAAGAAGTAGTGTCCGAAATCCAATCTAACATTTAATCGAATTTAATCACAGTACTGACAGTAATTATCTAACAAAAAATATAAAAATAATATAATATAATTATCATAACTAGACATATGTGTATACTAATGGTTATATTTTTATTTCATAGAACGATTTTTAATTTCATTTCAGCGTTCGGCTTAAAGAAATTCTTCCTACCCCTCTTGATCGGTGCTCAAGTTTTCAAGAGTATTCTTTTAGCGATGTTCCTACCCAGCATTCTGGGGAGTTTCGGCAAGATTCTCGGGAAAGGTAACTGAACAATGTTTACTTTGACCAAGTCATCGTTGCGTCACAGTGATAAGGATGGTTACAATTCGCCTCTCGACTTCTTACTCAAATTGCTTTTGACAAATTTTAGTTCTATTACTCCTTGTGTCACGATATAAAGACAAACGCATACAAAGCTAAGTATTTCTAATGAAGGTGTTCAATTTCAATTTTGCACACGCATATAGCAGTAATTGGATATACGAGTAGAAAAGTTTTTTCATATAAATCTTTCATAAGTTAAAAAAATTATGTAAAATAATGACTTAATTGATAATTAATTAATTTAAATTGTTCTTAAATTCTCCACCAAATGAGCCAATTCGAAGCCGAAGAAGTAATTAAGTACTCAATTAGGACAAATTACGGTAGAGATAAAAATTCTAGATACTCATCACCAACCCATTTAACGGTCCACTGCTGGACACGGGTCTCCTCACGGAATAAGATGACGTACCATCATAGACCATTCTAACAAATATTATACGATATCGCAATAGCCCCAGAGCCTTTTTAAAAGCACGGCTCCGGTTATGGCACGGCCATCCTAACATTTCATGTTCCTTTAATGGGTTGAACCAATTAAGCAAGTTAATAACTGTCAGCTACTAACACAACTTCGGGAAATTCGCTTAACCCTTAACTTTACACCCCCGGTTCATTTCCGTCTTCATAATTTTGATTAAATTGTCACATAAAACAGGTGTTACAGATACAGTTAATCAGTTGACAATGTGTCGTATAGATATTTCATTTAATAACTTTGGACAAATCGTCTTTGTAACGCGTATAAATGTGTAATAATCATGGGTTATGGTGACATTAGCGCTCACGAAACATGAGGTTATCAATACAATCTTTAATTGGGTACCCGAAGTGTGTGATTTTATTTGGTTACAATTCAATAATATCTAATAACTTGGCATATCTCTAGAAACGGCCATGTGTTCCCAATTTAGCTATTTACATATGTAGTACCTATACACCAAGTAACTGATAAACGACATACAGACACGAAACAAATGCTTGTGCTCAATATACAAATATTTTCCTGAGTGGTGATCGAACTCACATTCTTGCCAGTGAAAATAAATAATTTTCTCAATGCAGTTGCTGCTGAAGCTCAAACCTATGTTTTTCAGGGATCTCTCAATTGTCCGCTTCGTCCAGCCAAGCGAGCTATCCTCCAGCAAACGGAGACGACCAGAACGGATACAGCAATGACAATAAAGACTTTATGGGCTACGAGACAAACCAGGCAGGTTCTTACATGTACCCTCAAGATGCAATGTACGAGAATATGGAGAACCCCAATGAGGTCAATGATCTTTCTGACGCTGATATGTCACGGTAAGAATATATTAAGATTGACTAACTTCGTCTATAGATTATAACCAATGAATAACGTAAGTTATATTTGTTCTCTTGTTATAACGTCTAAATAATTAAAAACCCCTTCCGCTAAACAAGCGACACACCTATTCAGAAAAGTGCCACTCAAATTAACATTGTAACTTTCATTACCCCTAAAGGGTACTAAACCGAATAATTCGCGCCGAATTCAACATCGAACCATCTTTCCGATAAGGCTTGTTTTGCAAAGAAGAAAATTGCCTCCAAACAAAATACAATCGAGTTAGGACGGACAAAAGACCGATTCGATAACGACATCCAATTTGCTTTATGTCAGAAATGGCTTCATCGGCGCAAATTAAATCAAAATCACCCAATTCACAGTTGGCGTCGCGCTCTGCGTTTCTCATACTGATTTAGCATTTAAATTTCGATGGGAATTTAACGCCGCAGATGACGAGCGATGAACTGATTTTTGATTAATTTTTAGGTAATGATTGCAGGAACCAAATGTGTATGTATGTATATCTGCTACCCCCAAGGAATAAGTTAGAAACTAAGAAATAAGTTTCAGGATTATTTAGCTTATTGCCTATAAATATCACCTTATATTTTTTGTTGTCATATGTACTTATATTACTGATTTTGTGTCGGCAAATTTATTGTTATTCAGAGTAATGTGTTGGTAGCAAACGTTTGTACAGCGGAGTTTAAAGGTCAGTCATTTTCACCTGGTTTAAGTAGTTAGTACTTGGTAAGATAAATATCGCTATATTGCTGCTTTATGCAGATATTAAAAATGTATTGTCATATGAGTACATTTATCAATTAAATAAATTGCTCAATTTTAGCTTATCGTCTGAAAAAGCAAACTCTTTAATTTTAGCTTATCTCCTGAAATGGCAAATACCTCAATTTTAGCTTATCTCCTGAAATGGCAAATTCCTCAATTTTAGCTTATATCCCAAAATGACAGACAATATGGAGAGACGTGTGATATTGTATGCGTGAAAATATCGTGCTTCCAAACAATTCGGTTCTGTTAATAAAATCATCCACATTCACTTCACGGCCGTTGACAGCTATAATATGATTTGCACAGCTCGATATCCCACAATTGGATTCACAATCGAATGTCATATCGTAAAATTGACAGAGATAAATCATATTTTAATTACACACTTGCAATTTGTTTCGTTCAAGAGATATATATTTTGTTTTCATTAAGCTCCCTAATAGTAAAGAGAAAATAATGAAATAAGGAGATGATGGAACAATACACTCAGTAGCTAAATTTAAAAGAACCTGTCACAAGCACATGTATTTTAGAATTATGTATGTTATTATTTTAAATCTCTCCTGTTTCTTATTAAGGGATTTGTTTGTTGTTTTTGTATAACACACGTTCGATCATAATACTGATTAGAAGCTTTTTACTACCGCAATAATGTTATTTTTTGCCTTTCGTAATTCGCAGACTTCATTCATGTCCTCAAAATATGTTTTTACTTTCAGATTTGGCGCCGGCGGTCAAAAAGTATCGTACCTTCCGTCGAAGAACAGTTACTATAAAAACCAAATGACGACCAATAATTACAAGGTTAGTTTTACATTCTCGTATTGTTCATATTGAACATGCACTTTTTTAAAGTTAGTTATTTCTCTCAGAAAAACTCATGATCAGAAATCCACGCCAACGTCCCTTTCCCGAAGCGTACAATCTTTTATTATTTGAAGCAAGAATGTATAGTTATGAGTTTTTCATCCTAGACTGTAATAAGGCAACAATGAAATATCTATTGTAGTTAAATAAAAAAATATATTTATCGAAATAAATGGCTTCAATCTAAGATAAAAAAAACCTTAGAAATGTCCAATGTTTCGGACAACATGTATTATATCGGCTAACTATCGAAATTTTATCTGTGTAACTATATAATAGATGTAATTGAGTGACCATTCGGGAGAATGATTCTCTCTCATTGAATCATCGAGTTGAGTTTAAGTATGTCATTTGGCTCCCCTGTAAAGTTACCGATGTAATTCCACTCGTAACATTTCGCTCTTATCTAGACATGTTATCATCACTCTCGATAATAATCTGCCCTGCAATGAGACCATTTTACTCAATCTCACAACTTTGTAATTGGAATTCATTACGATTTTCTCTTTATTTTATTTTATTTTTTATTTGGAAAACTTACCGCTAGGTATGTATACACAAATAACAAATAGAATAGATAGGAAGAAGGCCATTTAAAAGTTTTCACATTTAGAGTTAGAAATATGAATTAAAACAAAATGATCATCGTTCAAAACGACAAGAAAAATATTTTTATTAGTTTTACTACAAAACATATATATTATAATACAAATTGTTTCCAGTGAATAATTAAATTTGGGACTTGTATTTTATATCGTTTATGTAATCACTTTAAATCCAAATCACTATCTATCACTTCAAAATCGTTACAATCATCCGATTGATTTGGACAGAATCCAATAAAAGGTATCGGATTCGCTCAAAGAATTAATGGAATTAACGTTTATTACCAAGTCCGTCCAAGCATTGCTAGTCCAATATTAATTTTGTAGTTAATCCGATAAGACAGGTAGAATGTTCGGTCTACCTGTAATAAATAACGTCTTCATGATGATGCGCGCCTTCTAAACTGTGGAAAGGTCCAGAACTTCCATCTTGAGGTACTGTTACAGAAACGTACGCCCATATTCCATTAGTAGACAATTCCATATAACGAATGTTTTCGTCCCGCCATTGAGCTCTTCTAAAATGATTAATTTAATTTAATTTAAAATTTAACTTCTAAAGCATTAGATTTCCCAGGTATTACATTCCATTTATCATGTTTCATTTTTGCGCCATCTGGTCAATATTCTGTAATAGAAATTTGTATTTGTAGCGTTGTAAAAAAACTTATCACGAGAAAATGTTACGTTTTATACAATGAAGCTGAATAATGAGCTAAACGAAACTTAATTTTGATTTGTTTATTAGCGTTCGTGTTATAAATTGAAAAATACAATTGCATTGTAATTGTATAGGTATATTTCTGGTAAAAGCATTAGATTATTTTCTTAAGTATTGTTATTAAATAATTTTATTTACTTAAAAGCGAAGGAATTTATAACTGACTTGATGACATGTGGTTATTGTGGACTACCACATTGATATATCTGCGCCTAAACATTATAAAAAATTAAAGTAGGTAATTCTTGAAATCGTTTGCAGATGCAATGCTTTTGCTAGATTTATGTCTTAGGATCTCTGCCCATCACACCATCCAAATAAAACAAACAAAATGCAAACAGAGTGTAGGAGCCACATCGACATCGTGATTCAGAACTCGAATACCATCTTTAAAACGACACTAAGTAACAGATCAACAAAAATATAGTAACAAAAATTTTTTTATTTATACCATGTCGATGATATTAAATATTTTCTACATTAATGTTTCAGACATTCCAGAAAATTCCAGCATCTTCCATGATCCTGAGTAATTACGATCCCTTCTACTCGCCATTGTTGTCTCGGCTGGATGGAATCTTCGCTAGACTCGGTATTGAAATTTAAATTTTATTTCTGTTTGGATAGAGTTCAAATTCATTTCACATAGTTCCTCTAATGCACCTTTTACGTTAAGTAAGCGTTTTTAATGTAAGCTTTAGTGGACTGTAAATAAAGTTTTAAATCCTAATAGCACTAAGGGGGTCACTTAGCCATATTGCTTAGTGAGTAAGTTTTTTGAATTTAAACCTTACATCGCAAAGCTTAAGGTCTACTTTAAATTACGGATTATTTAACTGAATGTTCCGAACCAGTGTATGTGAGAAACTGTTGAATCGCTTTAAATGTTCATGTAATTTGACTTATGAAATGTAGTTTAGTCATGAAGCATTCATTCGATTTTTGAACCCAATGGTGGGGAACAAAAATATTAAAAATAACTGATTTATTTTTTATATTCTATAAAATCAAATATTTACAATGCTCGCAAGTCACTATATATAGAAACATATAATGATACTGTCAGTAGTCTATGAGGTGACCTAAGTCTGTAGATGGCCACATCACTGGGACTTTCGTACAAATATTAAACTCTCATACCGTATATTCTTTGGAACAAACGAAAACAAGTTTAACACCGCTCAGCACTTAAGTCGTGCCCAAACCAAAGTGGCTCAGACGTACTTAATATTACTCTCATTAGAAACACAAAATTATAACTCAATTACTCAAGTACGAAGAACTCACATCCGTTCGATGGCCAATTATAAATAATTGATGAACTTCGCAAAAAAAACCCAATAACTTATACCATAGACAAGTTATACGAAAATAATTGGATAATCAAAATCGAATTTTTTTTTTAAACTTTTATTAGGCACCTCGCCAAGTTTGCCGGGGACTCATTACGAGTTTGATCCGTAGACTTTTGGATTTATCCGATGGGACCGCCCGATATCGGGACGCTCCAATGAAATGCTCTTTTCACATTCACCGACATCCGCGCTAGGGATGGCAATAGTTGGTTATTATTAGCTGGATTAATGGAACAAATTAGCTGGATATAACTTTTTTAAATATAAGGCATTCATTCAGCTATTCGGTCTTATTGCTTAGAATTCAGATCCCAGACCTTGGTCCTATTCTCTTGAACATCTCTTCCATTCATAGTATTCCTCAACATTCAAGTATTTTCTTACTAATGATAGAATAAGTGGCGATTATGGAATACATTTACAAGCCTTACAGTTAACCGTAATGTTGGTTTTAGCAGGTGAACTGCCAACCAGCAATAAGCCATCGTATTTAACTTTGGCGTATTTTCATTGTGTCCTACCGAGGCAAAAACTCTTTTGACAAATGTAAAAAAAACTACGCAGTATAACGAACAAAAGCCATTGTTTTGTAGTGATATTCACTTTTATTTCACATCATGATCACCGCGCTCTGTAGAAATATATTCCAATTTAAAACTATTCAAAGTACCTATGAATACTAAATTTATAGAAAATACGAAGGAAATTCGAATACAAATTTGCAGTACACATTAAAAATGTGCAATAAAAAGGCTATTAAATACTAAATTGGACTGAAAGTGAACCTTGAAATGATTTATTACTAAATATTACAAGACCCCGTAGTACAGGTATCTTGTAATGTAATTTGGTATCTTACATTAGATACCTATTTGAAATTCAACCACACACGCTCGTAATACAGTCACATCCCTACCACGACGCCACGTTGAATATTAGCGGGAAAATCACAACCGTTTTTATTATACCCTGGGAAATGTTTTATTAAAATCCTCCAACGGATATTAATCTTACTTATGGTTAAACATAACAGCAATATTCAGTCGTTCTGAGCCAAACCGGCTCGGGAATAATATTTCCTGTGATACAGTCGGATATTTCCTAATGAGCGGAAAAAAGTTCGAAATAACAGCATCCAAACCAAACATACTGTAAGGTGGAGGCTTTTATCGTACGAGTACATTGAATAAGAGTATTTATGTATTGCATTGATACGAAAATACGAAATGAGTATATTAGAGGAAATTTGAAAGTAGCACCGGTGAATGAAAAAATGAAAGGGAACCGTTTGTCGTGGTTTGGACATGTGATGAGGCGGGATGATAGTCATGTTACAAAAAGAACAATGAAT
>DVPR01000547.1:0-13388 GCA_018239345.1 Oxynetra stangelandi
GAGCTGTAGTTTGTTTAGTGGGGCATTAAACGTGGTCAGCGATCGGTTGCAATCAATGAAATGGAGGCCGAGTCTTAAATCGGGCCCATGTCGGTTATCGGGCGGGTCGGCGCCAGCGCGCGGGTACGCGACACACGCTGTTGAAAAATATGCACACGCACTTCCAGAGCCGGCTAACAAGGCGCGCACGCCGAACTGCCCTTTTTGAATTATAACCGCCGTGTAATGATTTATTGATATAATTTCGCATTTTGCTACGATGACAGCTTATAAGTTTTTCCCCCTCAATCGCACTATCTCGACACGCGGTGAGTTGTAGGTGATTTAACAACACCTCCAAGTGTAAATAAACGCTAATATTGTGTCCTATTGACAGTAATTGCTTGTAGCATGGGGACACTGAAATAGACGTGCGCTTAGGTAGGTAATACGTAGGTGGGTAGGTATTATATCGAAATCGACAAGACGTCGACAGCTTAATAACACCACCGGTTTAAACGTTTAACCAAAAGGTTAAACATGTTCATTGGGTTAACAATCCACGACTGTCGACACTAGCAATGTAACTGAAGGGTTTATTAAATTTAATTAGACAATTAAAACGCGTTGTCGATTAATAAACGGCGTCGGGTTGATAGCAACTGTGGCGGTAATCATTATATTTAAGATCTGTGATATTAATTGAGTTGTATTACAAACATAAGAAGCTTTCGTGTTATCTGATAATAAAACGATTTCTTAACAGCTCTTAAATTGGTAAACATGACACTGAAATATTCCAAACATTCTACATTACATTCAGTCCATAATAGTAAGGAATAGTCCATTAAGGAAGCTATTTGATTCGAGAGCGGATTTTATTTAAAATTTGCTAAAATTGGCAGGAAAGTTATAATATATGTAATGCAAAATTATGTAATTATATACAATTACAATATGAATGGGCCATAGCTTGTGCCGTGCTAAGTGTTTTCGGCCAGCGTATCTCGCGGAAAATTAAATAATTCTCATAAACTCATTCACCTTTTTATACCTATATTTTCGAAGTTAATTAAAAAGAATCAAATGGTCTTTTCTAGTATTCGAGTTAAGTCAATAACGAATTTCGACAAAAAGTATTTCGTAATTTTGACGTAAAAACAAGCAAGCAAGCTGAGACATTGTTTCACTTATTACATAAGTGTACATACATTTGAATGAATTTTTGCATCTTGTTTGTAAAAGCGGTCGTAAAAAAATATTCGAAACATTCCCATAAGCAAATCACGAAGGACATATTACCCGTTTATATATCAGATTTATATAATTATCCGTATGAATGCGGTTGGTTGACTGCGGCGACAGATCGATGCATTTCAAAACGGATACATTCCAGAGTCCGCTAGATAAGATTGCATTTCACGTCCAGATTACATAAATCCCGACTTTGAACCGGGACTCCCACGTACTTGCCGGACCTGTTCGGTGTAATTTAACCTGGATTAGCGGCCTATCTCGCCCGTCATAGACCGTGGAGACAGGTTCCTACGTAAACCTGCTAAATTATAACCGGCAGGTATGTAAGAACATTGCAAACGGAATTTCCATATGCTGAGAACAAATGTGACAATGCGGATTCTTTGCATGTTGTAAAAGTAGCAAACGCTACAATATTTGAGATAATAAGTGCTATATAAACATAGTACATACTCGGAAGAATCCAATCTGACGAATTTCATAGGAAATCTGAAACAGATGAGTCGCGATGCTAGAGGAGTAATCTAAATATTTTCCATTAATGCCAACCGTGATCCGTGAAAGCTGTTCTGTATGACTTTCACAAGTTCTACAATCCCTATATAAAATGTTGCTATCATAAACGATATTGCTATAAAAACGAATTAAAGATCATATAAATAAAAAGTGTGTTACAATCTCATACATAAGAACCAATGCAGCAAAACAAATGCCACTCGACTGACATCCACGTTTCGAACTGTATGCGATGTGGACGATTAATCGTTTCTCTTGTTTTAGAATTATTAACTACGTCCAGATCCTGTTCAGATAAACGGACATACGCAGCAATGGTTAATCTCGAGACGCGAACAAATGTACTTGACAAAGATGACGCATATTACGAAGTCGACATAACACAAAACACGGACCCGTCGGGACCACCCGAACAATTTCAGTCCTCTAAACAATATTTCATCGTAATATCGCCAAGTAAATACGAGCACTTTACGGACGCTTTAGGCGGACACAGGCCAGAGTTTCTAGTTTAAACTAATATCATTAATAACCAGTATGTCAACTCGCAACCGGCCGATAACATTTGTTAACATCAAACGATACTGTGACTCCACGAGACCAATGCGCCTTATATACGCTTTAATGCTATTTCGTCGAACGGGAATCGGCGGAACAATGTACTAATAAGTACAATATCGTATATCACGGTTTAATATGTAATTTGACAACTAACAAATGATCTATTTGAAAGAACTAATGAGGGTTATTGAGATTATCGCAGATCGGCGACCGACTATAATAATTGTATTATACTATTTGTGAAATAAACGACCGGTTATAGTAATATTGTTGGTAACGTACATATAAAATATAAAACAAATCATTCATTGCTTACGATCAATTGAACTAGTGCAATTGTTATACATGAAGATAAAGTGATTTTTGATAATGTTCTGACTATATAAAACTATGTAGGTTCCTCGATGTGGCTAACCTCCGTAAAACTTTAGAATAACTACCCACCAAATACTCTGAGCGAAGCTAAATTTATCCTACAACTGCATAAACGTTGATATCTATACAGGTTTAATATACAAAATGCGAATTATTATGAGATATAATTTAACAGTATCGATTTTCGCTTTACATTTCCTTTACGACAGACGCGGTCCTCTTGTCCTACGGCGCTAATAAAAGAGGACGGACGCCATTCGCGTAGATGCAAGTCGTTTACGCAACATGAAATTGCATCTAAAGATCTGTTAGTAACGATCCACTTGTGCGATTTTCTGATAACTTGTAACCCAGCGCGCCATCTAGCGACCGCACAGCCGATATAAACATTCGTAATGCATTTTGACTGTAATACAGATTATAATTGTTGTTACTACACCTATATATTCTTTTGTTATTAAATTCTTATCATGAATGCAATCATTATTTCTTATATGAAATACAGTCAGAGATCTGAAAGTGTTATTTTTCGATAGTTTAACTTTTGAAAATTTGATATTTTAATATTAATGTTAAAAAATTTGAATGATGATTTCCCGAGTGATTGTCAATTTTTAACATGGCAAACTGAATATATTTATTTTATATTCACTCCGTTACATTCGACAAGTTAAGTGTCAATTATCAATTATTGGCTGTTCATTCTTTCATTCTATTTAATACATATCCATTGTTACCCTCTATATAATTTTGGCAACTAAAAAGTAAAACAACGTTGAAAAAAGGCCAATTTTCTATCACAGGTTTATTGGTACAAATTGTTAAGCAATATAATGTTTGGTAAATAATTCTTTACTTATCTTTTAGTGTATTCCCTGGTTGATATTCCCCAAAGTGGCAAATTACAAGTATTCAATTATTTTACACCGAGTAACGTGTATTAGAATTGACTATGTAATATTTTATATACATAATTTTAACGAGGAAGTGAAATAACTTCGCCTAATCCTGCTAACCTGACCGCTGAACTCCGTGGCCCCAATCCACAAATGCTGCCGTGTACATAAAGACCATAATCCCTTAGCAACCCACAAATCGATTATTCACAGGGATTGTTTTATTGCGGCTGCCAAACGTCTTATGCTCCGAGGACACTCCTGTAGTAGAATATTATTTATAGTGAAATTAATTTACCATTATGTAACCAACGGTCTCGGCGCATTTTGGGATAGTATGTTTACTTACATACGCTATACGAAATCCTTTGTCAAAAAGTCGTCCCGCTCGTAGCGAAATTGCAGTTGAAACGAAATATATTGAAACTTTGTATACATCCGATATCAGACTCTCTTCTGCATTTCGTCCGTTTCGTCTCGAAACATTTATAAAGGCAGTAAACGAGCAAATTTGCTGAAAAGAAAACTAAACACAAGTTTTCATAATATAATCGATATATTACGGCTAACAATTTCTTATAATTCCACTCGCATTTTTGGGTTGAATTTTTTTATTATTGTACAAAATTACTTCATAGCACAAATTATTGTCCCAGAATGAACATCGCCAGGAGGGACACATGCTCCGGAATTTGCTTAATAGCTCACAGGATGGCATGCGCCGTTTATTGGAAGCATAAATAAATTATTAACTAACGCCGACAGTAAATCAGGTGGCGATACTTCGCGGTGAATGATCGAAGCGCGGGATGCTGAGATATTCTATGTGCATCCATCTTAGAGTGTTGTGTGCAGTGGAATCAATCTTCTTCAAAGTGCACATTTTAATAACGTTGTGAGATACGAGCGATGAGAGAAGTTTTACTCGCTCTAAATTGACTCTTGGAGTACCACTAACGGTGCAATGTAAGCCCAGATTCTAATAGTGCGAACGGGTTGTGAAATGCGCTTCTTTCCTTAGTGATCCCTGAATAATATTTTTTATGTTATCTTCGATGTTCGCTCTCGAGTGAGCAATTAGTGACGATGTCCATATGGCATCGTATGGAACTTTTATCTATTAAAAAAAATGCTGTCAAATTTAAAATAATTAATGTTGGGTCTTTTGATCAACGTCGTTGTGAATGTTGTCGACTAGCGTAGGTACATACATTTCACCCAAGGCTTTTTTTGTAGAATGGAAGATATTAAAAAACGATGCCGAATGCATGCAACATGCGAGTACTATGCGTGGTAGGTATTTATAATCCGCGACATAGATTCTATACGAGTCGGTCGTAAAAGTTTACGTTCGGCCATCGACAACAAAAAGCTATAATAGCGGGATAGAAGTTTTAACAGCGCGCCACTGAGATTTCTTAGGCCGATTCCCGTAGTGAGAGTAACATTTATTTTTATTTTTATATCCATTCATCCGTCAACGCATTGACATCAATCCGGCACCGCCGGCGGCCATTACTAGGCGCGCTTTCTCCACACTCATTAGAGTTGTTTGGCGCCAAAATTCCTAACTTACGATTTGACATTCGTCTCCGTTATATGTCATTAGGCTTACAAGGGTCGTTGACTTTGTTAACGCAATTGATAATGGAAAACTACGTACGGGATGGTGGAATGTCTTGGATTAGTTGTATAATATGTAAATGCGTATACAATAGATCAAGTATTTATATGACATCTTTTATGATCCACTCCTAGTCGCAGTAATGAGATGGATATTTCCTTTACTACCAGATTATTGTACAAACTGGAAGTGTGAACGTTTATCAAAATATGTGTATTTCATTAATATCCTCGTTTTCTCATCAACGTCCAGTCTCTCTTACAAAAAAATAAGCTGCCTATACATAGAGGCTACCCTTAAAAAATAACAATTATGACAATCGTAGTGTATACAATCCAGGTGGTTTAGATTTACCTACTGAAGAATACGAGTTTCCCCTTAGTCATTCCACAGCTGGAAGACTCACTCTCCTACTGCTGGAATGTTCAGCGATTCCAAAGCATCCAATAAGTTCAATCGTAAATTATATAACATGATGTTAGGTTAATAAATTTCACTTTGACGTGTGATGTTTAAATTTCCGACACGCGAATCGTAATTTATTATAAACAGCTAGACATATTAAAATATATACGACGTTAATACCGATCATTCTTATTTATGTCACATATTTATTGATTTGTATCGTTCATACGACGCCACCACGTGCGTTTGTCTATGATTATTTAGTGTTATAAATCCAACTCTCTCACGCGCGGGATATATTTTGAGTTAATTTCGCTTGGCTTTTAAAATGTCTGTAATAAAATTCTTCATAATTTGTTTCTTTTTATAAGTAATGAAAGTAACAAACGCGCACGCAGCCGCCACAATTGCAATACTGTTGCAATGGCACTGTTACTTTGTGTAAGCCGTCAGTCAATTCATTATGGGAATAGGACTTTGGTTACCCTTGTTAGTATTAATGAAGATAATATTGTGTGTTATATTGTATATTAACACTTGATTAACTTTCTATTTTTGTTTCGTTTCAGGTAAGTTACGTGATCTGAAGTAAAAAAAAAATGCAATACAAAAAGTGAACAGAACAATAATATGGCGAAGTAATTAAATGACAAAAAAATCTATCAGATGGGCAAAAAATATCTATCAGTTATCAGATTTCAAATTCATGCATTAATTTGATGAGATTTGTATTTAATAAATACCCATGTATGGATGTACATGAGCATGCATGTATTTTCAATTTGTTTAATGATTAGCCCAATTCGTATGCGAACATAAATTTGCTTGAACATGAACGAAATATGATAATTTCCGAGCGTAAATCGCTATTGGCATTAATACGGTAACTGCAAAACTCGCAATAAAATCGCTAAATACGCTATTCGATTATTAATCGGTACGTTTATTGATGTGCGTGTCCAGCATTTAATTAATTTATTAATATTATCACAATTTATTTTCAACTTCATGGAACGTGCGATATATGAAATTATTAGATGGACTATTAAATATAATCAAACTGGCTAAACACTCACTTGTCATAGTGTAAATGTAAGTTATCTGTAACTAAAGTAAGTGCATGTCAGGTGTAGGTTGTATATAAATATTTATTTGAAAAAAAGTTTATAACAAATGTAAGGGAATCATTTACGGATTTTTTTATTAAAAAATGTATTGATATTAGTTATGTAATATTTATGTCCCATAGGTATGCATGCACTTGGTTAGCACTATAGCGTTAATCCTACACAGCGAGAGAGCAGACACGTGTCTCCATGTATCTCCACTCGCACGTAAAGAAATATGATATAATATATACATATTTATGATTAAAGTTCACTGTAAAAAAAATATATGGGTTACTACTGCTTCGGCACAATTACAAATGTCAATGTGCCTTTAAAAAAATGGTGGTCACGGTCTCATGAGAAAAACAATTTATTAATTACATTAACATTATACGACAAAATTAAAATTGTAATTAACAGCGGCTCCCGGGCGCGCGGAGCGGCAACCTCATTAAACGGTCAGGTGTAATTAGCAATTTTATAAATGGTATTCTTTAATTTGGAGGGCAAATAAAAAGCAGCGGAACGTAGAGGCGCGTGTTGCCCGTTCAACACTCGTTGGCGCTAATTTGTACGATTGCAACACTGAAGTGGGTTACGCTAAGCGTTAGACGTTTGACGTACCTACGCAGTGCTGCCAGTTATCGCAGGGTGGGTATTGTTTGGTAAAATATATAAACCCGATTTGGAAAACAACCTTGATTAGAAGTAACAAGTTATATTGTGCTTTTATTGTTCATTTTATAACAATTTATAGAAAATATATTCGTGAAACATAATGCAAAATTTGTTTCACATTTTGAACATGCCCAACTGTTTCAATTGATCATAATGTTGAAGCGAACGATTAATTCTAAATATGACTTTTCAAAAATTATTCTAAAAATATAAGTAGATATTTTGAGGTCTGTCGTCGACATGATTTAGAATAAAAATGAAGATATAAAATTGAAACATGCAGCCATGGGATGTAGTAACAATATGAATAAAAAATGAAAAAACGCTTATGGCGGATGGCGCTTTCGTTTGGCTCTAGTAAAAAATAAAGAGCATGAGAAGAATAGCCGATAAGGCACTTGTTCAACGTTTATATTCTCGACGATTACAAAACAACTCTATATAGTATATATAATATAAAATTATAAGCAGATATAATATACGTGACAACCTGCATATAATTATGGTTGGATGTAAATAAATATTAAAACAAAATCTATTACAATGTACTACTACTACTCGTATATTATACCTAAGATTCTAAGAGACGAACTAAAGCTTCACTGGAACGAAAAAAACATCCTAAAAATTATAAAGAATTGAATACACGAATACGGTTTGATAAAAAGGCGGTGTGCCAAAGCAGTCGGACACTGGATAGAAAGTTGCAATATAGTATATATTAAGTAAAGGGATTAAAACTCTTGTTGTCACCTGCCAATCTTTCAGCATTTATTATTCGTTGAGAGAACACACCGCTGAAACTTCATCGCTTCATCTTTGGCAGCTAGACAAGACGTCCAAAAAGCATTAGATAAAATGAAAAAAAAAATACCGATTTCGCTCCGACTGTCAATTTCGGCTTGATTAACTAGCGGAATGAGTGCGTGCGCTCAGAGCTGTCATGTAAAGTGAAAATCGCCGGCACACTTAGCGGACTAAATTAAAAAAATTGTCTTACACGGCTGCTCACCGGCGTATAAGTGTATTTGGATCTCGATTGGATCACAATCAATGCGATATTTTTTTGTTCGTATAAATTATAACTTTCACCATACAAATAATAAGCATAATGCAAATTTTATAAATGTGTATGTAGAAAAAATATAGACGCTTTCAACATTGAAAAGAATTATAGTAATAGAAACGTGAAGGTCGTTTCCTAAGTAATCTGCTTGTTAATATTTTGATGTATGTATACATGGTTGTTTCCAGTAAATTAATTAATGCCGTGACATGTCCGACTCGTGTTATATAATAATTAGCGCAGGGATTGTCGTGTTAGCTACCCGCGGACCCGTAGAACTTACAATAACAACATCGGTATGTACGCGTGGCATGATAATATGATATTAATACGCCTTATAATTAAATAACTCGTAGATGTTTGTGATGTCGTTTATATGTGAGTAGTTAATTTTTGAACATATTTGACTACTTTGGACATATTTGTACTAATTCGAGAACATTTCCAGCGCGGTCCTTAAGAGTACTACATACTTTAGTACTTTAGTTAAAGATACATTTGTTTATTGTATATAATAATTGAATTATCTGGACAATTCATTTATTCCTCCTGTATCTGGGAGAGGGCACAAACTTTAGTTTGTCAACACACTGCTTTGTGTAAGTAGTATTAGTCTGTCTTTGTTACGTTTAATCTATTTCAAAGGTAAATTAATAATAATAATAATAATAATATCTTGGGACAATTCCACACACGGCCATCTGATCCCAAAGTAGGCACTTAAATTGTGCCTGTGCTATGGTAACCAGACGGTTGATAAACTACATATATACATATAAATATATACTTATATAGATATTTTTTTGCACACCCAGACACAGAACAAATAGATGTGTTCATCACACAAATATTTCTCCTGGGTGGGGATCGAACCCACGACCCCCGGCGCAGCAGTCAGGTTCACTAACCACTGCACCAACGGGCCATTGGCGAAAGGAAGTATGTTATCATCGAACAACTGTAGTTTTTCCAACAGCGGTCACCCATACACTAACAGACCCATGTGGCTACGTTTAGCTTAACGTCTTAAGTGTGAATGTAACAACTAAAAATTATGACTCATTCACTATTCTGGTCCGGTGCAGTGTGGAGAGACCTTATTAACAGTCCCTTAGGTCTTTGACGTAGATTTTAGTTTAAATGGACGTTAGTTAACGTGGACGTAGATTTTAGTTAAAAAGGAGCTCAAGCAGTGGACGTCATAAATGCCGTGTCGTTTTATTTCCTTCTAAGCATTTCTCTTTCTGTGAACACATTCTTTAGAGAATATATTATGGATTTTGTCTGAAAATTTCGACTAAAGGATATCTGTATTGTTTATTATCAGAAAGAATCTTGTGCCGGGTTCATTAGAAAGTAAATATTGTACTTAATACAATGGTAGTAATTCTATTTATGTGCTTAGGATCACAGCGTTTGTTAACTAGACTTTACGTATTGTCTATATGCATATGTGATTTAGGGAATCCGCTTAGGGCTTTGGGACTAATCAAAGTATTATTTCCTGAAACAATTTCACAAAAATAATTTTGTTCGTTTTAATGTTGTTAGTAAAACATGTTAAGTGATATAATCTGATGTGTTTAGTGTCTGAGCAGCTGATTAATAGAAACTAATATGTTAGTCCTTCGACAGTTCTGATATATACAAGAATATACCTTAGTTATCCCACGATAATCAATTTAGGACGTTTACACGTGTTTTCACAATAAAGGCTATGTATTAAATGACATTATTTTAAAATAATGATATTTAAACATATTGAAAATGTCTTAATGTAATTACTATATTTATTTTATTAAATTTCTAGTCGTAATTATTGTTGTCACCGTCGGGTGTAGTGCTATATAAAAGTTATCCTGTATATTTCATTTTTCCATACCCATTATCTTCCCCGGGGGCTTGTGGAAGGGCGGGCGGAAGGCTCTGTAAACAAAACCGTAACTTCCCGATAATGTTCCGAGCTTGTTTTGTTGTTTCGAGAAGACGCGCCAAAGTTCAGGATACCGTTAAAAAGTATTCCAACGTTTCCCACCTTGAGCGGTGTTTTTTTTTTATTTAAATTTTATCGACGCTTTACAAGTTGTTGTGAACGGACGCGCTCTTTCATTTTACGAGCACAATACATAAATTATATATTTCTTTTTGACAAAACCTCTCAAGTGTTCCATACAAACAAAATGTAATTTGCATACTTTTTTGTGTGAACAGTGTGATTGCTTCATTATATACGTATATTATGTTTTTTTAAAGGCAAACTTAAAACTGCTCTTTAAAATCGATGTTAATGTTAAATAGTGCCATCTTATTTTAATTAATATTTAAATCTCCACAACATTTACTACTGATAATTGCAAAAAAAATTGTACTTACTGTTTTTGTACTTTTCCATCTAGAGCGAACGTAAAGTTCTTCCCGAATTAATAGTACCGGACTCTCAAATTAGGTTAGTAAATAAATAAAATCAAAATAAATAAAATTCATAAAGGACAATAATCATTTGTATATAGTATTCCCTTCACTTTTATTCACTTTAATCGTTTAGAATTTTCCCGCCCGTTCGCAAGGAATTAAGTGATAGAAATGATACCCGATAAGCTGTGACCACTTCGCCTTCAGCGAAATCCATTCGCTCCTCCTTCATGTCTCGGATCAATACGGTGAGCCTTAAATTTAATATACGTCTACAACACTTGTTTCATTTCCCCGAAGCAATTAGAGATGAAACGAGGGCCACGGCGCTTCTTCGAAATTAACTTGTTACCGACGCTATTCGGGCTATTCGGTCATATTCGGTGATTGTCGCAATAAATCTTTTATGTTTATTACAATTAACTCGATACAGCTACTCGTTGCCCATTATTCAAATGCTACAAAATTATAAACAGACTGTACCCATATTTATTCGTTTATGGTATCGTCAATTCACGATTCAACATAGTATGTAATATTGGGTATTGTGGCAGGCAGCTTGATTTTCATATGGAGAGAGAGGAGACAATCATTGAAAGCTATTTTATTCGCATTTCTGGTCCATTGGTGCAGTGGTTAGTGAATCTGGTGTTGGGGGGTATTGCCGGTTAGATGTCCACTCGGCACGAATGTCTGTAAGATAACGACGAGATTTTGCCGTGTGTGTAAATTATCCACATATATACGTATGCGTCTTGAATTTTACGTAAGTATGTATGTAGAGTTTTGGCCCTCTAGTTACAATGGGGTTTGCTTAGTTTGTCAAGGTTCAAGATAATATTATATACGTATGTATGTATGTATGCATATGTATAGTTGTCGGTTGGTTCCGTGCAGGATGCGATTGCATTCTGACCGCTGAATGAACAGTCCGTTTTTAGCCACCATCGCACCGAATACGGAAGCTTGCTTAGCGACGGCCGGGGTCGCGGCTGCGTTTTTAAAATAACTCTCCTGTTTCATTCCTTAGGACGAGTGAAATGGAGATAAAAATAAATACACGATTTTGTCCGTACACAACTGTTGGGGCGGAGGGCGACGTTGTTAGCGATCCCTTGGCCTTTGATGACGATTATTACTAGAGGAGATCAAACAGTGGCCATCATGAATGCCGCGCCGTTTTATTTTCCTCTAGGCATTTTTCTTACTGTGAACACATTCCTTAGAGAGTATATTATGAATTTTGTTTTAAAATTTCGTCTAAAGGACAACGGAAATAAATAAAATGTTTAGTATTCAAAGTAACGCATTGAGGAAATAATTATTTTGTACATAAAACTGATTTGTGTGTTACTAATGAAAAGAGCGACGGTTATATTCAGTCTACATTTATACCTAAATACTAGTACTCGTACAGATACCCTTTAATTGTTCCACTGTTTGGCGTGGGTTTCCTGCCGCCGGAATTTGCACCCAAAACGGCCGGGACTAGAAAATACATTGTAAACTATCCACTAAGCTATCACCGCTTCTATACTAACTAATACATAAACTAGTAAATGTACATAATATATGTATATAATTGAATAAAATGCAGCTGTGCCAATCGGTGTGCAACAACAAATGCACTTTGTAACAAGAAGTGATATTTACATTCGAATACGCGCGGCCCACGGTCCGCCCGAACAAAGCGCGGACATAAAGCTCGACAAGCCGACCGCAGACGACTGAGTGAGCAAAGTGGTCGTCAATCGCGAAGCAATTACAATCTAAATGGTGATTTCTATTGCGCAGTTGTATTATTAGTTGCATTGTTTTATTAATGTATGTGACGGCCTCCGCAGTTCTGCGAAGATGCAACACTCCCAGTGTCGGTAGAAGAATCTCCATGGTGTCTGCTTAAATTGTTTAGGGATTTTTTTTGTAGATTAAACGAAATTGTGGAACGTTTGTTCTTAGTACTGATGCACTGTTCGTTTTTTGTTTTCATTGTTCTTTATGTATTATTTGGCGAAATTTATTTATTAACGGTGAGGTCAAAATTCCACATTTGTTTTTCATCATCTCGTCGCATTAATATCCAAATCACCATAGTACATATAGTTTTAATATAAAATAGAGAGCCTTATAAAAAGATTTTCAATTAAATTTTAAAATAATTTTTTTTTCTATAGCAGTCATATATGTACATTTTTTTTTCTATAGCGTCGCCTCTGTTGTCCACCCGTTCGTGGATAAGTCGCTCGGGGGAAAGTGTGTAAGTACGTATGCGACCGACCGTCCAACGAATTGAATTTCGACTTAGTACAACATCCTCCTCCGTCAAAACGGTCTCACGGCACAGATCGGCCGCGGGTACGGCGAGGCCAGTGATGCTATCGAGTCGACAAGGTGAATTCCGATCGAAAGCGAACCGCGCCGCGTCCCCCAAAAACGACATACAAATAGAAATGGGAAAACCTTTGGGTGGTGGAGATAGCGCAAAAATCTCACTTACCGGATCGATGTTA
>DVPR01000548.1:0-13375 GCA_018239345.1 Oxynetra stangelandi
CTTAAAAGGAGGCTCCAGACCCCTTATGATTGTAACTTACGACTGTTTACGAAATAAAGATTTATTATTATTATTATTATTATTAAATGTGAATATTTTTTATGGTTGATAAAGTTTAGGTAAATGTATATACCTATACAATAAAATAAAATTGATGTGTCTGTGTATAATATTAAAACAACTGCCTTTTACTAAATGCATGTATACACGGTACATACACCAAAATAACATTTTTTGCTAATTTTGTCTGTCTGGCTGTTTGTTCCCGCTAATCTCTGGAACGGTAGGGCCTATTTTGACGGGACTTTCGCTGACAGATAGCCGATGGAATAAGGAGTTATTTAGGCTACATTTATTTTGGAATTATATAAAAGTAGCTGTGTCCGCGACTTCGTCGGCGTTTGAATTTAAACTTAGCATAGGTATTCCCTTATGCGAAATACAGAATTAATAAGTTATTGTAACATCTGCGAACTTAACAATAGCTTTTTTGCTAAATCGTAACGTGGAGGAGGTCGCGGGCCCAGCTAGTTTCGTATAAGATTCATACCAAAGCATTGGTCTGTCTCAGTTGAGATTGCTCAGCACATTTACTAGGCAATGATTGTTTTTTTTTTTCATTTCAGAATATGAAATCGCCCAGTACAGGCGTACAAATGACTATTACATGCCGTTCCCCAACAAAATTATACTCGGCAGCAAGCCGTCGAGCAGAAACAGCCTGGAGCCAGTCGCCCAAACGAGCACGGCGCCGGACAACTGGCATGAAGAGGAGAATAATCACGAATGCGATGAATGCAGCTTGGTGTTCCCAACGGAGAATGAGTTGGACCTGCACAAAATGGCAACACATTCATATCTGGTCCCGCGGCCCATGAGCACCTCCATGAAAAGCTCAACAATGTCCACCGTCTCCTCGGCGGGTTCCCAGTCGTACCTGGAGGACGCCAGCTCGCAGGGCAGTACGAGGGCTCGACAGAAGGCAATAAAGAGCACCGCGAAGAGTTCGTTGTTGAACAACAGCTACCCGTCGATGAATAACAGGAGCGGCAAAGCTAAAAGATCATTAGGTAAAATGAAAGCGATGAATGTCAGCCATGATAATATTGGTAACGAATCGGAGTATTCCGACCAGCTGGTGTGCAAACACTGCAATGTACGTTTCCCGGATCTGATTGCACTAATCAAGCACACGTACGAATTGCTGCCGGAACAGAAATTCAAATGTGAGCATTGCAACTCGAGCTTTACCAACAAGGAGGATCTGCGCGTCCACACGCTGAACCACGCCACCCGGTCCACCGCTCTGACAGAGACCAAGGAGTACCTCCAGTGCACGACATGCACGTGCTACTTGAGATATCCCACCGGTTTGAAGAATCATATGTGGAAAAATCACCGGACACGAGCTTTCCTGACGAAATTGGTCAAGTTCAAGGGCAATTGCACCGTGTGCCATAAGAGTTCGCTGACTCAACGCCAGTATAACAAGCACATCGCGAACTTGCACCCAGATTTGTACACGGTCGGGTCGCTGTGGAGGGGCAGGCTTCCAGTCCAGAGACGCAACTCGTTCGCTGTCAGGGACAACGTGAATTCCAAAGTACACCACATGAAACTGAAACCGAAGTCCCAGCTGTTCAAAATGTCCAAGACCGTCACAGTGAAGGATCCGCCAATACCGAAGCAGGTGTTGTTCAAGTGTGACAAGTGTCAAATTCATTTCGTGACCTGCACGAGGGCGTGCGAGCACTCGAAGCGGTGCGTTCGGGTGAAAGGCGATTGGAAGTGCAACAAATGCAGGCTCTCATTCACACTGGCCGAGAGGCTCATCCATACGCTGCAACACAGCGTCTCGGACAAATTCAAGGTGCACACCGTCCACGACCAGATCGTCGGCAAAGTGCTCTGCCGGTGTCCGAAGTGCAAGATCCATTTCGACGAGAGGTTGTTCTGGCCGCACGTGTCGGCGGGCTGCGTGGCTCAGATCGGCGTCGATTGCAGCACCTGCCACCTGAAGATAGACAAAGATTCGTGCACTATGCACAGGAAGAGCCACCACATATACACGCGCTCCGATTACATCGTGATGGAGTTCGTCAACGGGACACCACAGGACGACGACACCAGCGAGGCCGCCGAGGAGTCGAATTCGAAGAGCAAGATCCTTCTGTTCTGCGCGAATTGCAAAACCCACCTGAGTAAACTCAGAGAAAAGCATTTGCACATGACCGGTAAATGTCAGCGTTTGGACAGAAAGTACTGTCTGGTGTGCGGTTTGCTGTTCTCCAACAAAACTTTAAGCAGACACATGATCATTGCGCACCAAGAGCACAATATGAACCTGAGCGACTTCGCGTTCGTGAGGATACAGGACAACATGCAGATCGCTCCGCCGATGCCGGACTTCTTTCATTGTGAGAAATGCGACGTTCGTTTCAGTACACTGGCGATCTTAAAAGGGCACAGTTGCAGAACGGTGAATGCGAAACACTGTTTCAGATGTTTGGAAAAGTACGACGCGGTGACATACGATTTGCATTCGAACTTTCACGAGTACCATGGCCGTTTCAAGACTGAGGCGGCCATCGTTGACAATGAATGTATCAAGGTTTACTCGTGTGTCAGTTGCAAGTATGGCTTCCACAGTTACGACAGCCTGGTCGAGCACTGCCAGCAACACTACACTGACACTGAGACGCTGAAGGCGATCATGTGCAAAATGTGCCGGATCAGCTATACCGATCAGCACAAGGGTATGCACACCATTCGCAGGAGTTACAAAATATTGAAGTTCAATCACGAGATGCTGCTGAGCGACGATTGGCTGTCCGGTTTCGGTTCTCTGCTGAAACACGAGGTAGATCAAATATTGGCCGTGAGCAGGTACGGTGTCCTGAGAAATATCCGACTCCAAACAATGCTTTACGGTCCCCGCGACAGGAGTCTGTACCAGTGCGTGCAATGTCAACTTTACTTCGAGCCCGGGAGCATAGTGGAGCACACGAAGGAACCGTGCAGGGAGACGCCGCAACAATATAAGTGCGGCAGTTGCGAGGCGACGTACAAAAACAAAAGCTGCCTACAACAACACACAGAACTGCACGTTGTTTATGGAGACGACATAAAATTTACACTCATCGGCTTCAACAGTCCCGCCGACAGAGATCTGAACGAAGCGCTAATTACCGGCAAGAGGAAGGAGTCGTTGAAGTTCAGAAAGTGTCAGCAGTGCGAGTTGCTCATCAAGAAAAACGAGTATCAGGCGCACATAGATGCTCACAAGAGAGACGAGTGCGAGGATTCGTTCGAGAAGCCGGAATCGAAGAGGAGCTTCACGATAATCACTCCGTTGGACTGCAAGAGGAAGATGTACACTGTGTACCAGTGCTACGACTGCAAGTGTTGCATCATCAACAAAGTGAACATCGTCCGACACAACTGCGGGCCGCCGGGCAGCTCGGAGAAATGCACCAAATGTTCGCTGTGGTTCCGCACGTGGTCGTCGAAACGGCACACCGACATGCACACCGCTCTCCCCAAATTCCTCACGAACAACATCACGGTGCTGGAATTCGAACTGCAAAATGCGAGCCGGCGGATCCCAATAAAACGCAGGCGTCACTCCTATGAAGACGACGAGTCTGTGGACGCGGACGCTCCAGCGTCGCAGCCGGATGAGTCTCCTACTGTACAAAAGAAATACGGCACCAGAGTGAACCGGGTGGGCAAGGTGTACAGCGACTTCGAAATGGACAGCGAGGACAGTCAGTGCGACAATGTTCCAGAGGTGAAAGAGGAGGAAGCGCTGCCGGTGATTTCCAGTGAGGCAGTTGGCAAGGCGAAGTTGTATCAGTGCGCGAAGTGTTACCTGTGCTTCGTGGTCAAGAAAGTGTTGCTGATACATCAGCCGAAGTGCACGGTCGACGGCCCGTCAGCAGCGGCGTCCGCGTGCAGTCACTGTGGCCTAACTTTCAATCACTCGCTGATGTCGTTCCATGAGAACCTACACGAGTATTCCATCAAGAATTCTACAGAAACCTCCCTTTACCTAATCAAAGTGTCCACGAATGGCGTGGACGAGTTCAAAGAGAGCAATTGGCTTTACAAGTGCAGTGTTTGCGATGTCCACTACATATCGTTTAGGGCACTGGAATACCACTTTTCGAATCACCACAAGGGAGCTAAAAACTATGCCTCCTGCGAGATGTGCCATTTGAAATTCACTTTACACACGCGCACTAAACACATGAAAATACACCATTATAAAAGTAATCGGGGGCAAAATAATCTTAACGTTGAAACAATTGAGGAGTTGGTCGTTGGCCCCGGTGCGTACAGTCTCACTCCTGTTCATTCGGAGCACGCCAGCGAAATAAATGAAACTGTGGTAGATAAAGGTACCGTTAATGACGAACAATTGGATGCTGCGGCTGATAATTATGGCGATGTCAAGGATAATGATGATGTCTTTGATGATGATGATGTCAACGGTGATGATGATGATGAGAATGATGAAAACTATGTTGCCGAGGGAACAGACGAAGATGAAGACTCGGATGTCGCAAATGTCGAGATGTCAAAAGCGGAATATGCTGATTTTAAACGCATCGATGGCACCAAGGATCGTTATTTGTGCCGTGTTTTGTATAAGTGCACTGTGTGCTCAGTGCACTATCTAAATAGGACCTCGCTTCGTTATCACATTAAATTGAAGAATCATAACATGACCACCGAGACCTGCAACGAATGCGGCCTCGCCTTTAGCAGTCGGACCTTGAAGATTCATAGAGGATGGCATCACCAAGGCCTGAAACTCAACCGCGACGACTTCATCATAAAGACATTAAAAGGGTATTTGGTGGCGAACAACACAGACTTCGTTCCGAACTTCGAATTATGCGACACCGTGGACGCGTCTGAAGACAGCTGCACAAATGAGTCGCAAGGCACAAAGCGTAAGGTCGCAAGAACCGGCGGTGCGTTAGAAATGTCCGAAGGTAAAAGGACGCGAACTGATCCGAGTCCCAATTTATATAAATGTGTTGAATGTTCCATACATTTTCTTGACAAAAGTGGTCTGCTGACGCACGCAATTACTAAGCAACACGAAACTACCGAAACCTTAGACTGTGACATATGTGGATTGACGTTTGATGACGGTTCCTTGGCGAATCATAAGAGCGTGCAGCACGACCGACTGAAGCTCGCCCTGAAAGATTTCGTTATTAACGATAACGTGAGCGCGATAATGGAAGACGGAGATGCGAAATGCGCTTCATCAGACGAAGATATGTCGTTAGCCGAGCCAGATGATAAAGTAGTGAGGAGAAACAAATTGAAAGTCTTCAAGTTGTACCAGTGCAAAGATTGTGGTGTATGTGTAGAAAATATCCAAAGGAATTTCCACGTGTGCTGTTCGGATATACAGAAGGCGTATTGCGTGCAATGTTCGTTGTGCTTCAAGAGAGGCGACTTGCCACGACATAAGCATTTGCACAGAAAACACTGCGCACTGAGCAGGATAAACTATTCGTTGACGAAATTCGGACGACGCAGTGCCAGATATAATACAATATACAAATGTATCAGCTGTTCAACGCATTTCGTGAGCCTAGCAACATTGGAATGGCACATTGACACATGGCAGCATAGGACCAAACGGGTGAAGTGTGGAATCTGCGGCCTGTACTTCGGGAAGTTATCTCTCGCCCGCCACACGTACCTGCACCACACGAAGCTGAACTTGACAATGGACCAGTATAAGATCGTTTGCGTGAACGTGGACGGAGATCCGGCTGATCCTAAAGAGACGGATAGTATAAACGACTCGAACACAATGCCGGAGCCAGTGGAGTCGATGGCCACTTCAAACAGCGTCCTCCTGTTCAAATGCTTCGAATGCGACGTGTATTTCCTGAGCCAAGGGTCGTATTATCAGCACATGTATAATCACACTGTCTTGGACCCAACGGAATTCATTGCTTGCAAAATGTGCGATCTCCAATTCTTGACTTGCGCGCTGGGAGACCATATGAAAGGTCACAGGAACAAAACGTTCAGCATGGACGAGGTGGTGATAGAAGGATACCAGCCGAATAGCGCCGAACCGCCGAAAGTCGAGAGGTATTCGGCGGTGGATAGACTGAATTCGAAATTGGTGAGCACCACCACACCATCGGACGAGGACGTAGCGGCGCCGGGCAGGTCGGAGGAACAGTTGAGCACAATCGACTCCACCAGCGACGCGCTGCCGCGAGACTCTCCTTGCAAGCCTGTGGACGCCAACCGTTCATAGCTGGAGGCAGCTGCAGATGCAGCAGAAACAGGGCGTAAATTTTGATATGACTTATTCTTCAATAAGTCATCAAATTTTACGCCCTGTTGAATTAAGGGCGTTATGTCATAATAGCTGGTATATCTTCATATACTAGCTATTATGTCATAGGGCCCTTTTGACGGCAACGACTTGAGGAAACAAAATGAGATTTGAAACGTTCAAAGGTTTGTATGTTTTGATTCAAAAACGCTGTATTGTCAGCACTGATTGTAACTTCGTATTTTGCTTCAACCTTGCATAAGGGTTGGAAAACATGGCAATTTCATTATTCAGTTGCGTGTAACGGACAGCAGCAGTGCTTCGGCGGGGAACGGCCTCTATTACTTCTGTTCGTTTGTTTGTTTTGGTAATCTACATACGCCCCCAATGAACTTGGGTTCTGATGGAGTTTTTGTGAGATTTGATTTGCCTTGTGCATTGCTTTGTTTTAGTTTCGCTGTAAGTTCTCTAGTTTGTGACAATTTACTTGCTTTCAAAGACAGTCCGGTGAGGTTCGTTCGTTAGGCCCGATTACGTTATGTCTGGGCCTGTTATGTTAACGTGTAAGTTAAAAACCTGTCCGGATCATAACGCCCCCTCATCTCAGTTCAACCAGTGACTTTATGCACTGGGAATCATGGTTCACGTCGATCAGCGAAAATGTCCACTCAATGAATCTGAACTGGTCTGGTTAAGCAAAGCCAATTGTACCATAGCTTTTAAAATTTTTGCACGCGTTTTATATCTATCTATGATTGTATACTTTTACAAAACCACCATTTAAAACAAATCTTCCTGTACGTTATCTTCAGTTGTTGGTTGGTCGATGCTTGTAATTCCTCTTTTTAACCTCATTGCAGGCGTCAATTGCGTTCTCTAGGATTGACTAGAGATTGTATTTAAGAGTTTACTATATGCGGAACTCATTCCACGAAGTCTCAATCAAGGTTTCTTTGTGTAAGCCCAATAGTTGGTGGACTTGTAAATGAATGCTCAGAGATTGGTGTTGTTCCAGCGGCCTTTGCGAAACGGCCATTATTATGACGATATGAGATTCCAGGCAGTGGAATGTGAGCCAGGAAATAAGTTTATGCTGGGGTTTTGCTCGAACTTCGGTTATGTTTTTCATTAGCTGTTAGGTAGCTTCATAGTTTAAGTATGTATTTGCAGTTCACCGGTCACGCGGTTGGAATTGACGGCGCCCGATGGAATGTCTTGGGTTCTACGAAAGTGGGTCCGTGCTTCGAATAATAGAATCACGAGCTGATTTTGTTTACTTGTTCATTTTATCTTAGCTTCGGACCTGTATATACTTTAACTTTGGCAGTTGGACCAACGCCTCTGTAACATTCTACTAGCTACTTTTGATCGCGTGCTCTGAAGTTCGTGCGGCCATCTAGATGCAGTTTGGGCTCCTAGCGATGTGCATGAATTCTTCTGGAGAGATTCCTGTGAAGTCGTATATTTTTCTAAATACAGAAAGCATTTAATAGTTTATTATGAATAACTCTTGGAAGGATAGCAAAGGATAGGAAAACACTATTCAACGGTGGTACGTTGAATAGTGTTTTTGAGATTGGACAAGTGGTCGCGTGACTCCCTGGTGTAGTGTACTCCAAAAATTATAATATTGCAACGTATCGTCCGTGTGTCGTAGTTAATGTAAATACAATTTAATGCACGGCGGTGTACTTTAAAAAAGAAACCCCATTTGACAGAGCTGTCAGAGTGACAGTTTCCCGCGCTTGTGCCCTGTGTTTTTTTTTCGTATATTGTCACCCAGCGTCATGTACATTGCCATTCATCGTTCTCATAATTACGACGATTTTTTAATTTTATTATATAAGTTAATTGAAATTTATATTCATTGTTTGTCTATATTTTGTGTGCTGGCAGATATCTAAATGTTATTGTGATACGTTTCTCCGTATATTTATGCATTTATTTATGCCTCTGTGTCATTTGAAAATTTTCATAGTTTTACGTATAAAAATGTTCGCGCCATAATTCCGCAGTTTACTTTTTTTTTAAAAATATGGAATTAATTGAAGTTCTAAAAGAGAATTTTATGTTTGTAATCGTGATTATTGTCATAATATGTTCTTATAATTTTAAAATGCAAAGATTTGTTCGGGATTTATTTTTGTCATACATACGTTTTGGAAATATAATGTCACATTATATTAATGGTGGACACAGATAATGTATCAAATTGGCAAAATTCTCATATTTATGATTTATTAGCTTGGTGATAATTTTACATCAAAACATTACAAATATCTCAATATTTTGTAAAATAAACATGTATTTTTCAATAGCTCTATTCAATATTTCAATAATGTTATAAAAATATTATAATATAAAGGAAACATACAAAAGTATATGTTGTCTCCACTCTCTAAGCAAAGTATTGTCAGTGTTACCATATGTTAATCTTTTTTTGTCTATGCTTTTAATGATGATTAATTATTAAATTTGTAATGTATAATACATTTTCTTACTAATAAAATGAAAATTGAACACATTCCGTGATAATGTTTAATTTTTAAATCCCCTTTTAACATAACCAACACTACATCTAACATCTGGCGGACTGGTTCTGTTCCGGGAGTGTGGTGCGCGAAGATACCTTGCGAGCTCTAGAAATATCTATTATAATCTCTAAGATGTATGAAGTCTGCCATTTACGATGAGCTGATCAGCTTGGTGCGCAATGGTAGTTAAGACCCTCTTGGTTCTCGGCTGTCAGCGATGACAAAGAGTTGCTATTTCGTCTGAACCCTGCGATACACAGAACACTTCATCTCCGTCCATCCATACAGCACCAACGTAGTCCAAGTTTCAGCCTTTAAATCGGCCTCGATTACTACTTGCGACAGTTATCACGCGAACAAGAGACCTTCTTGTATACCAAGCTTTAACCAACTCAAATTCACAACGCTGTTTCGAACGTGCGACGACAATACGTTACTGGACTATTTGATGGCATTACGTTATATGGAATTTCGGAATACGCGGTTTATCAACCAGCCGCTCGGCCACTGGCACCAGCTCCGCCCAGTGCTGCATCAGATGGCCCTGGTCACCAAACATCATGTTTACATGACATTTCTCTGATTAATAAAGCCCAAGCAAGGAAAGTATTGCATTAATAATAAAACAAAAAAAAATAAGACACGTTTGTTTTCAATAATTTATTTCACAATTGAAAAGAGTGCAGCATACATTTAAGATTGTATTTCAAAATATTAATTTACTTCAATGAAAGAATACATTCCGACAAACACTACATCTGAATCACCTATTTCAATGCATAAGTTTGACAAAGGGTGCACAGATAATAAAATTCACAAACTTGGAAACGTTTAATTTATTAAACATTGTGTCGCTTATCGTCACCGCCGTAAATAAAACCAAAAGGCAAACGCTGACGTGTATTTTGTCACCGAAAAGTTCTCCAGAAGCGCTGCCCCACCCGACATTCATAATATCCTAACCTAACTCACTGTCCAACTGTATTGAACTTGCACTCGACTAGTTTGATACGACATACGGTTAAATAATAATAAAAACGCACAATAAAAATGGCGGGACTGGAAACGTCAGCAGGACCAATTAAATTAACATCGTTTTAATGTCTACGAATGACGCGTTCCGTCGGGACTCGTAAATTATTGTCACAAATGATATTTTGTTCTAGAAATAACGGTACGAGGCAATTTAAATTAATACATTATTGTCTACCGTAAGCTGTGATTGGATCAGTGTGTGATTTCTTAAAATTTATTAATTAGTGACATTGTCATAGACCAGAGTTATTTTTTTCCTTCTCGTCAACTAAAACCAATAAGTGACATGAAACATTTTCTTAGTAAATAATAGTTTTTACACACAGATACCTACACAACGTCCAAACACAAGTCCACTAGTGCTGTTTCTACAAGTTCATTGAAATATCTAAAAAAAAACCTACGTGCCTACTAAAAAACCTACAATTCGTTTAAGTTTTATTGCAAATTTTATCGAAACAAACTAAATTACTTGTAAATCTACATTAAACTTTTATTAGGAAGCAATTTTTAGTTGTTCTCTCGTCGTTGGAAGACGACGAAAATTCATATTGCGCTTACACTTAAAATTATAATTCACTTGGCAGTTCGTCTAATACATATATAAATGTATATATACATATTATGAGACTTACATAGAATTATTCATATGTTAATTTTAATGAGAATAATTTTACTATTAATCCATAAGTAAAAAGAGATCAAAAAAGATCAATTATTGTTATAATAAAACCCTTTTTTTAAATACAATTTTCATAATGTTAATATTAATTATTTATTTAGTTGATCAAAATACGACGCATTTACTATGCTACTATTTATCGTAATGAAAAACCCAATAACGCGGTGTCGCAAAAACAAAAACCTTTCAGAGTTAGAAAAACAAACACGAAATGTCCCACGTTTAGTGCTTACAAACAATAGATATCTATGAAATGAAACATAATAGAACTAAAATAAAAAAAATAACCGTCACGCCAGGGTCCCTAGCGGGGTAGGCAGAGAGCACGTAATAAAACTAAACGTACATATAGTTGGAAACACATCATATAATCTGGCAATGAAAGTACAGAGTCACTTTTTTCTCACACTGTCAAAGTTAGTTTTCTACATATTTAGTTATATTTAAGAACTACGATAAATAATCAATATTTTGACTATGTGAATATTATATTCATATATAATTATATGATAAAGAATTGAACGTTCCGACGCTCTCCATCGTAACATCGCGTCTAACATATTAATAAAACAGAGACAAAAAGCGTCGGCCAGTGGCGTTAAAATAAAAAAAACATGTAACTTTTTAAAAACAAAACAGACAATACACAATTAAAATTGACAATTCCATGCGACAGAATAAAATAATTATTGTATTTTACGTAAATTTCACACTTGTTTTCTATTACCTCGACACGCGGAAACAGGTCGATGTCTTAAAATAAAATAAAATTTACAACATAATAAGTATAGGGTGTATATATAATAAATTGCGTATAGTGGACAAATTGTTTAAATTCAATCGCACAATAACATTCCCACCAACTTAACGCCTTATAACAAATGATATTCCAACGAGGGCCATATTAAACACAATAACGTTTTAAAAATAGCATTCCCGAGCGACTTAGTTACATGAAAATCTAGTAAAAGTCTAAAGTTATCTAGAAAAGAGTTTAGAAAACTCGAGGGCGCCACTAGCGCGCAACTTTACGCTAGCCTTAATTACAATATTACGACCGTAACGAATATAAAAAATCCGTATCTATTTCGCAAAAAAATCATATCAAACAGACGGGGCCACTTGAGAAATTGTACCTAGTAAATTTTATCTAAAGGGCATTATAAATTAGGAAGCCATTGGAGTGTAAAAACGTATTGGCCACTAAACGTTTCGTCTCAAAGTTATTATAGGTAAAAATATTGTATAATTCTTTTGGCTGTATACGAAGCAAGTCGAATGCTTCCGTGTCCAATTTAATCGACTATCAGAAGAAAAAAAAAACAATCATCTCACTCGTTCTCTTTAGTTATTTGGCGATAATATTAATAATGATAATTATTATTTGTCACCTCACCAAACATATATGAAAATATTTATTCGTTGTAAATAAAACTACAGCATTTTACTATATAGAGGCTTTCAGTTTCACGATAAAATATCTAATCGCAATTTAAAAATCTAACAATTATAACTCACATCTCCATGAAATACCACAGAGAAGTTAGTTCAAGTCACATCACTAGTGAAAAAAATAATTTAAACGAGTAATCACCTCAGTGTACATCACTGAATATTATCTTGTGATTGTTGAAGAAAACAATCGTCTATACACAAAAGTAAATATTATGTTTAGTTCTAATGTAATAAATAAATAGAAAAAGTACAATTAAAGAGTTAAGTTTCTTATATAAAAAACCGCTTAGTCATAGCCATAGACAATGAACCAGACATAGAAAAATATGCAAAGGAACGGGCACAAGAATTGACACAGATAATATAAGTTAATTATTTATATGAATTTAAATATGTATTATTTTGTTAAATTATTACCGTCATTAACACTGTTATTTTGTTATTAAGAATACTTCACAAATAACACTCACTGTCATAGAAACACTAACTATATATTTATATGTATGTACGTGTGTACATATATATATAGGTTGGTATATATATATATATATATATATATACCAACAGACAATAAGGAGATACAAACATTTACAACGAACAAGCATAATTTCTACGCTCACCGAGGGTAATGTACATGGTGTGAACCGCTCAAACTTAATACACCCTATGTATAATCTACTTTCAAATCGCACTAACATAAATTACAAATCACACTAGTAATACAAAGCCCGTCCGATGGTCCGGCTGAGGTTCAGTTAGGGTCCGGCTACGAGCCAATTATTATCCGGCTATAGGCCAATTATTGTCCGGCTATTATCAAGTTATTGTCCGGCTATTGTCCAGCTATTGTCCAGCTGTTGTCCGGCTTTGATCCTATTGATGTCCGGCTATGCTTCAGCTGTTGCCCAAAAAGGTAATCTATTCGTTGGACGACCATAACAAAACCTATCCGTTTGTATCCTCAGCTCCATGTAGCCAAGCACACTCCATACTCGACGAACGTCCAAATATTCAGGGGCAGACATTTAGATTGGTTTTGGGACCTGCACGGCCTGGTGCGATGTCTTCACGCTGGCACAGGGGCGCCATCTTCACGGCACATAGGGAAACACTTGGGTCACTCGACCGATCGCTCTGGAAATTGGTAAATTAATTTATTATTTTACATAACTTTGTAGAAAAGACGCAAAGTCAGAATTAATGTTACAAATATAACATGCGTGTGTTATCTTCAGACATGGCGGAGTACAAAGTACGCGGTTTTCAATAATAAATAACGAGAAACGAGAAATATATAAAAAAAAAACTGGAACTTAAAAAGAAAAATTGACAAGAATTTAATCGAATATT
>DVPR01000549.1:0-13373 GCA_018239345.1 Oxynetra stangelandi
TAATAATTGGAAACGATTTAACTTATAGTCAGTACACCGTGCTGCATGACGACGCCTTTAATCCTTTATAGATCCGAAGAGTTACTAACTTTAAAGGATTAATATGTTATATATTGCAATGTGTTTTTCAAACTTTAAAATATATCTTTAAATTCGTATACTCTCTGTATAAGTTTCATGCGGTTGTCAAAACCTAAATAATGCGATTAGTTAAGGAGGTGTTTATAAAACCAATCCGAGAGAAGACACGTGGACAGCGTAGTACCTACTTGAATATTAACATCAGAACGAAAGTTGGGTATAGGTACAAGTTACAGTAGCTTTTACCTTACGTGAACATAAATGCCATTATCTTTTTATGGTATAGAAAAACCTTATAAATTACTTTATACATTTATAAGGCCAAGATTGTGGTTGACTCGAAATGTATTTAGGATTTGAGGCGCTTTTTCTGTAACATGACTAGTGGTAGCTGTTGGATTTCAATTTATATGTTGCCAATGTCTATGTTGGTCACTCGATATTAACTGGTCTCTGTTGCCCCATACACGACCACTGCTATATCTCATTTAACGTTCCACGGCTATCCAAAGATTTCCCTAGCGCTAGTCCCAATCAAGGGATTATTTCACCAGGCTATTCCGCTGTTCGTAGAATAAAGTTAAAAATATATGACACGAAAATACGCTTAATTTGGACGGTAGGTGCAGTTATTAACTTGGCCCTTTTATTGGTGTAAGAGACAAAAGGGCTTAAGAACCATTCGTGAGTAGTCGTCACCTTATGAATCGTTAAAACTCGGCCACTGGTGTTCTAGAGCCGAAATGAAACAGAATGACCACGTGACCTACTCAGAAGTTAATGTGACTGCGCTCAGATACTATAGATGCTGCCAGCTTGTTATTTGTATCCACCAATGAGCATATAGAAAAACTGAAGTTATTAAAATTATCATTACTTTAAGTCAAACATCAAATCCCCGCTGATTTAAAAATGATCTCCATGTTTCTGTAAAAATTTTGAAGTAAAAAGTGAGTAAATCTAGTGATTTTATAAAGAGTAAGTAATTCAAGTAAACCTTCGGTAGTTCCACGGATTATTTAGTATTATATTTAAAACGAAACTGTAAAAGGATATTAGCTATTAGATATTGTATCGAGATCATTAAGTTGAAGTTTGCATGCGAATAAAGTTATGACTAATAACTAACATAGGTAATATAATATAATTAAGAATATTCCGCTACATTTTATATGATTACATTACATTTACATTATATATGAAATGTAATAAAATACATTCATATATCCACTGCGAGCACTCGTGAATATGTTAATTTTTAAAATCATCTTATTTATTCACACGGACCATTAAAAAATGCAAAAATATATACATGTAGGTACTGCAAAGAGTATTTGAAAATCTCATAACAGAATAGAATTCAGTAAAAAGGAAACCTATTTCACAGTGATACGAGAACAGGATTGATCAGTGGCAATGAAATCAACGCGTGAATTTACTAAGCAACGAGTAATTAAATAATTTATTATCGTTATTTCATAAAAAGGAAACTGGTTAAACGTAGATGTTAACTTTAAAACATAACAGACATTAATTCCAACAATGACAGCGCCAACCGCAAAGGAACATGTTACTCTGTCTTTATTTTTGATAATATGTATTCTTAATAAGGCTACACAAAATATAGAAGTTAATAAAAACTTATAAACCATATACAAGGAGAAATATGTGATTACCTGAGAAAATTAATTCGGTTCGTTGCGATTACTTTGAAGCTATGCGGTTCGTAGCCGTAAACTAAAATATATTGACACATTTTTCGTATAACATTTAAACAAGAAGAGTCAAAGTCGTCGAAGAACGTAGGCGTGTATTAATCCATAATACCCTCTGACCTTCAACAGTAAAACAAAGTGCACATTCTTAAATACACACCATGGTAAATGTACCCATAAAACGCGTTGATAAAAGATGCACTGCGGAGATAAATATTTATGGTCTTTAATGGTATTTAGATCGTAGCACGGTAGTTTTGTTATAAAGTTGCTGGCGGATAAAACGGATAGTAGCGGCAAATTATTACTCGTATCTTGGTTAACACAGAACAAGTTGTTGGCGATTCCGACCCAAGCGACATTACAGCCCTGTACGACTAGAAATTATGCACAACAGTCGACGTTTATTATCTGTTGATTTTGCGGTTAAATACCGGCTATTTGTTCAAAGAAATCTTCTTCGTCGTCTCGGCTAATACGTAATAGAAAATTAGACGTGTTTATGTTTGTGCGATTAACAGTTTTGATTCGATTTAATTCTTGTTAGCAGATTAAAGCGAAGAAGACGGCCCAAATCCAGTGTATTCTCATAGTGGCAGAGTAGTCATTGTGCTATCAATAAAATTTATGACCAGCGGAAGATCTTTAATACTCACAGACAGAATCTATACCAGAAACACTTTTTTTCACACAAATTTCACAAGATGACAACTCAATTAATCTTAAAATTACAATGGAAAGTAATTTTCGATATTTGGAAAAAGTCAAATGGAGACTTTTTAGGTACACCTCAAAACTCTATTTCTACATTCTGGCACCCTGTCTCCGCTCGTTCCAAATACTTCCACGAGGTATGACACCTCCAGTCCGCATCAATAACTACATTAGCTTACTAATATCGGATTGCCGTCTAGTGAGACTACATACGTGACCACAAACAATGTGGCATTGACACTAATACTGGACATGATTCGCTTCCACTATCTGACCGTATCGCTTTATGCAAATATATTCCACATTATTGGAAAAGACCAATGCGATTTCATGGGAACCTCTCGGTTAGAAAAGCTTAGTTGAGTCATTTGATTCGTATGGAAATGTCAAATATTTCACCGGTATCTGCTTTACCTTTCGCCGTGTTATTTTTAGCTTTTAAAGATACGAACACTTGAAGACAATTTCTATCAGCGTATTTATAGTTTTTAATACTTATTTTTTATATTAAATAAATAAAACTAATTCTTATAGAGTCTTCTACGAACATTTAAGTACTGTACTCGTGGTAAATTGGTAACTAAACTCGATTTGAGAATTGCGAATCTCCATATTCATAATTAAATCATTTTCTATTGTGTCTTCAAAACTGTACTACAGTCGATATGTAATATTATCAAATACAGTAGCACAATATACTCGTTTCATTAATTATTACGATTATCCCGCTTATGCCTGGTTTGGAAGAAAACAAGTTTTTCGAAACCAGCGACAAGATTTCATTTTGTTCACCTAGTATGCTTATACGAGGTGAAGTATCATTACGTATTACATACGAGTATAAACAAACGATGCGTTTGAATCTAGAAGTGTTCCAGTATATTTTTGCTTAAATTATATTTGCATGCACATATATATCTTGCAATATAGAAAAACGTCTCTTTCGTAAATAGAATGAAGGAGGAGGAATATTTGAGGAAAGCATTTTCATCTCCTCAGAAGCATGAATGTATATGGCCGAATATAGCATTAAAAATGCTTAACAGAAATGAAAACGTGGACATAAACAGAGTAGGTGAATTTCACATGACAAATCAAAAGTATGTCAAATGGAAAACAATGTTTTTTTTATGTAAACAATCGAAAATCAATCTTACTGTTAAGGTCTGAAGCGTTATGTTGAAGATAAACAGAATTGCGTGTTATCGTCCGATATGATTCAGTAAGGAATTGTCATTGCTATCGAATTCGGGTCAAACGTATATTATTTTGATAACTAAGTGCGGACATTACAATGATAAATAAATGCATTCAAGATTGTGTCTTGGTACTTTTATTTTTAGGGAACGTCTTGTTTGTAACACTTACTGCCAATTAACCGGTAACAATAAAAATAAAATCAACAATTATCGTCAATAAAATGGTTAATCTCCGAGATGTATCAAAAAGGATTTTTCCTAATGTATTCATGCAAAAAAGGGAAATTATAAATTTTGTTTGTAAAACATTTTCGGTTTTATAATCTTACTAATATTTATGAACTATCTACGTTAAAAAACAGAACAATACAATTTAAGATACCTTTGCAAAAGTGGCGAAATAACTTGTTTATCAAATATTTATAATTAACTCAAATTAAATAAAGTGTTAATAATTGTCCAAGCTAAGACTATGCTAGTAAGTTAAACGCTAATCAGATTTCAATTTCTATTCACGTATTGGTTATATTCAGGTATTTGATTTTAGAAAAATTATTTCCTAATAAAATCACTGTGGCCATATGTATACGCATGCCGGCCGGTGACATGAAGGGGCCAGAATAATACTCTTTCCGCGTATTTCTCTTAAAAGTTTTCGTCGTAATACCTATTTATTCAGCGGTGGAAAACTTCCAAAGAATAATTATAAGTCAACTTAAATCCTTCAACTACTATGTAATTAAAACACTCGAGACATTTCCTAACATTTTGCCACTTCTGACTGTGTTTGTATTCAAACAGAGATTGCTGCTAAGCCTTGCGTCGTTATGTAAAAAGTGGTTTGTTTCTCGCTGTATTGTTCCTTTATGATAAACACAACCGATTTTAGTGTTGTTTTGCAAATACAAAGTCTATATAACTAATTACGAATTTGTCTTGTTAGTATAAGTTTACAAGGAAATAAATCATGTGGACGTGATGAATATACTATCTGTTTAGGACGTCGAACGATAACCTACAAAAGGCAACTCTAACAAGAAAACCGTAATCATTTACGCCAAGTAAAATGATTAAACATTATATTTCTCATTTGTCGTTTGAGTTGTTTTTCTAATGAATGTGGTAAAATTTTATTTTTTGGGATTTCGCTGGGGCATTGTACTGCACTAAATAAGATTTGATGGCTTCAGTCAATGGAATATAAAGCACGTTAAATATGGTATATTATCTTAGGTTCATATTCAGATCTTGGAAATATAGACATATTTAAACGCCTTGCCACGTCCAGAGTCTACCTTCAGCCTTTCGGAAATCAATAATATTAATCTACTCTGTACTCAACGTAATTCAAGTAACATTCATTCAAAACCGCTAGTGCCCATGAAGTCTAAATAAATCATAGCGAGACGCGAAATTAATTGAAAATGAGAAAACAAAAAAAAATACATAATATATTGTATAAATAATTAAGAGGCATTTATTATTTTAAAACATTCCATTGGTCGTCAAGCAGTTCCGAGCAATTTTGTATACGTAACACACAACCGGATTCCGCAGACTTTATTACAACATTGTACGTTGTTTGCTAAACATTGCGGGTACATCATATTTTTTATTCGCGACATTACATTGGAAACACACCGAGAGCGGACCACCCAGCCGGTAAATGTTGTGAACGCGTGTTGTTACAATCAAGCCAATAATATTGTTGATAAGCTGTCTATTTTATAGAGCGATAAGAATTAATGTATTCATTTAAATTCTGAACGCGAAATAAAATCTTCTCGTCTTCATTACGACTCCAATATTCGACGAAGTCATTTACAAGAACAACAATTTCATATGAAGAATTCGTATACGTTTATTTATTTGAAAAATGTATTGTAATAATGTCTACGTAGTGATATTACTTTATTAAATTCGTTACCAACGTTAGTATGAGAAAAATGTGCAAAACAGTCTAATATTTTTCTTATCAATTTGACAATGTTTTGTTTATATAATAAAGTTATAAAATAAGTTTATCCAAAATATCTTATTGAAATTGGGGTGACATAATCGTACTAGAGCAGCTTGATTCTTTGGATACCACACTGTTGTCAGTCCTTTCGTGTCTCACTGGTGGTCATAAATTTGACACGCAAATGTAAAATATTTAAAATCTTTGTTATGCGCTACCTCAAAGCGGTATTATAAATATACGGGTCTGTGCCAGGTTCATTTTTCAGTGTACTAAGCATCTCTCAAGCCTTCAAATAAGCTTACGGACTATTATTCAAGTATGGCAACCAAGGCCAGAAGCTTTAATTAACATGTCCTTCGTTCTGAAAATTAGCCAATCGCGGTCAGTCATCGAAGTGCTGACCGCGCTTGACATTAATTTATAAAATAAACTTTACTCGAATATCATTGAAACACCGTTTTCCTCCTCATCTGATCGTCAACAATGCTCAAGAGACGCTTGAAGAATTTCATAGAATAATATGAGATTATAAAAGGCAGAACACTCAAAGCACAGCAATTACCTAACCAAACACGTCACCTAAGAGCTAGTTCGTATGATAGTATTAATAAATATACCATAAAATAACATTAGTGTCACGAATGACATGAACATAGAATTGAAATGAACATATTGAAATGAACGAATGACAGAGTTGAAATGAAAATGAATTAAAATTAACTAAAATGTTATGTCTTTAAAAATGTATATACATATACATAGGCAGAGAAATCGTCAATTGAATACTACAAATCATTATCATTTAAAAATGAAAATTATCTATATAATCCAAAATATAAGAGTCGAGCTTAATGACTTGAGCTTATTTTGGCCTACATGTAATATAAAGGAGCGACGATTTAATAATCCGACGAAACATCCTAAAGTACCTACTCAAGACGAACACAAAAGCATAATTTAACGGCAATTTGAAGTTTGACAGACACAATCCAGAACGCATTCGTGGAATTCGAAAAAAGAATCGATTTTACACCCGCCTGTTATTTTCCCGAGCACTTAAATTACGCCCTTAATATTTATTAGATTATAGGACAATAATTGGTATACGTGCGTGTGGTATTGTTTTTTGCGAAACGGAGGGCCTTATGAGTTTTTCATTATAATACTTTTTTTTTAACTATAACAACTTAATTTGAGCGGGCGCCGCACCGCCTACGTCGATTGATTTCGTATAATTTGCGTCCCGACCACCCTCTTCCGATAAATCGCCGCAAAAAAGCACCCGCGATAAACGTTGCGAAGGAGAATAACTTCATTATTTTCAATTAGAAACGTTCAATATTTTGTAAGAAATTTCATTCATAAAAAATAAACAACCTAAATTTGAAAATAAAATGGAATTTATTAATTCATCATTTCAATTTATCATCTCATGTAGAATGAAATTGGATTTCTTCGGTAGAAATTAACTTTATGCATCGACTTTCTATTGGACGCGACAATTGCTTAGAGTACTCCCGTAAAAGTATTTACAAGTTACATTCACCCTTCGGCGTCGGCGACTTCAAACACACCCGTTATCCGACCACTTGTTTCTAACTCTACATGAATTATTGAATTTCTTTATCAGTTCGTTCAGATCTAATTTTAATTAAAAACCATCACATATTTTACGCGATATTCGGCGGTAGGCGGTGCAATGTGTTGGACGAGCTATTACATGGCAAAAGTTACTAGACCTCCGTTCCATTAGTGCTACAACCAACAAAGGCGGTCGAAAGAGATCAGACGCGAGTGGCATGCAATATTAAATCGTTAAATTTAATATTGGCTCGAGTTTCTTTTATTGCCTCACAACTAACACGCAGTAACACGGGTCAAGTGATTAAATTTTTTTTATTGACAACAATGTTTATTCTCACGCGATTATTGTCCACATTAAATTGAATGGTTTTCATATTAAGATGATACTATGGGCGTAGAACAAACATTTCTATTCATTTCTTTTAACCAAATTACAGGTAGCAAACGCAATGATGTATTTATTATTAATAACAGTTAAGTTCAATCCTTATAATTTAATAAATAGCAGTCATATGATATTTTCCGAAAGGTTTTTATTGGCTTTCATATCATACGTCCACGAGTAATGGAATCAGATTACACAAGAACAATATTTTGAAATAACAGATATAATACATGTAATTCCTATATGATGTGTTAATATTCTCCTAAGACGACTATCCTATTAAATTTGTAAACGAAAATTTCGTGTAATTTGTAAAGTATGAATGTTATTAGTGTTTATTATGTTTAGTCGAGTATTTGCTGATGGAAAACAAGTGTCAGTATTTATTAGGTCAGGCATGCCTGTGTCGCACGTAATATGAACTTTATAATGATCTGACGATGCATTTTGTAGTGCACGTAGAGGACACGGCGCACATAACACAAATTTGTGTCTATTGACCCGTAGATAAGGTTGGAAATCACTTGGAGTGAGGTCTTACGACATTTTAAATGATATAGGTATATTGCAGACTGGCGCCTGCAGACCTTGTGGTCATCATTTATCACATTCCTTTATATGTATATTTTTGGAAAGGATAATTCACACTCTAAAAGGACAATGTTCAACATTGTTTTATTTATTTTTTAATAATAAAAAACCACTCCGTCGACACTCGAGCGTTCGTATCATAAAGGCGCCTGCGATAATTTTTGTGCAAACCCCAAGTCCGCATGCTGGACATAATAAAGAAAGGTGAAAGTACTTTTTATTTAAACAGTTGACTGCTAAATAGTTGCGTGTCCCATTGTAAATATTAAGTAATTTGACGACTATATATTACATATTCGCGGACACTAAATGCTTTCGCCAATTCAAACTGGTGAGAGTCCATACACAGATTCTGCATACATTTGACGTGCGCAATGAGCTAATAAGAAGTATGCCTCAGAGAATCTATTAAAAGCCTGCTTTATGTCAGTTTAAATGACCCCCGCGACTACTATAACTTTACAACTAACTAATCAACAAGTCTAATGACAGTTCAACGTCAATTTGAAATTCTTGTTACTCACGCTGGTACAGCGCAATGCACTTTAGTAATATGATAAATATTAGGGTTTTATCTTGTATTATTTATAGGCAATATTATACGTATCATATATATGTAAATTTTCCGAGACGGTGCAAAGTAAGAATTTAATACGATTGATGTACGAAAAGAAATATAATAAAGAGTATGTATCATGTTTTTAGGAATTTTTATACGTTTGTTCAGGTAAGCTTTAAGCTTTCTATATACTGTCGGTAAAATCCAAAGAGTACGTTTTAACAAATTTACCCAAGGTACAAACATAAGAGAAAACAAAGTCCAAATATATAACGTTGCGAATTAATTAAAGAGATTTAAAAGAGGCCGCGCGGAAAGCTACTAAACATATGTGTATACATTTACGTTTATATTCTACATACATATATCTAGTTATAGGTTTTTCCATACGTTTTTACTTCCAAAATTTTATAGTTGCACCTAAAACGTACCGGCTGGAGAACAGGTTGGTTCGTACTTCAAATAGTCATTATACACGAGAAGACATGAGTAATAAAATAAATACTTATTACTCTAAAGATAGCGTGATACTTTACGTTAGTTTTCGTATATTTATATACACTTTCTATTAATTTACAAAGTGATGGGAAAAAAATTGAACTTTAATTAATAGCAAAACAGATGAATGAACAGATTCTTCAGTACGGAAACCTCGCGGTAATAATAATGTACCCATTATGATTCGCACATGCACAAAAGACAGAAGTATCGCAACTTGGCTTGTTATACATAAATTAATTCTAAACGACCCAAAGGCGGATTTAATTCCATAAACTTTTTGAATCTGTTCAAAAATCATTTCATACTGCTTACAGATCAAGGAACAATAATACAAGGAAAATGATTTATGTATATTTAGGTGTCGTAAAAACCGTCCTTGGAGAACGATTACATGTTTCACGCGACCCACTCAATATCGCTCGTATCGCTTGGTGACCATGCCCGTTACTATATTGCATATGGCTTACCTGTTGCACACTGGTCACTGACCCTTCATGTATTGACATATTCCTATAGTTTCTCACGTCTAACACCCGCCAGTACGATTACGGCAAGCCCGGTGTGTTTAGCTGCGTACGCATTCCTGTTTCAAACTCTCTTTTATAAAGACTCTTTTGCCTACCACCCTTTATAAAGGAAAACTAATATTACGCAGCAAATTTCGCACGAAATTTTTCGTCGATATGGCATTGAGTGGACTTTATCTTTTTCTCTATACCAATGATATATGTATATAGCTTTACATACGCAGTCACGAAGTCTCGGTGCGCTGTCTCTAGTAATTGTATTTTCGCACACACATTTAAAGTTAATATTCTTAATTTGCCATTAGAATATTCATAATAAATACTCTAAACTACTCTAGTACAGAAATATTGGATCACAACAAAATAATTCATAATTTATCACGAATAGCGATATTGTCATAAGTAGAAATTTTAAGAAATTGATGAAATTCAACTTAATTTGACCCAGTTTGTCATAACCGATAGCCTTCGGGCGCATTACGGAGATTGTTACTTACGGCGATTGCAGTCTTGGCCATATTACGCATCGTGCGATAACCGGCGTAGCAACCTAAATCACTTACTTATGCGATCATCTATATCGACCACAATCAAAATTCCCTGCATGGGCGGCGCCAAAATTAGGTTACGTTCCGGCGCCAAGGGTGACTTTTTTGCAAACTACTCATTTTTTATTCTGATAAGTGTACATTTTTGATTTTTTTATGTCGTAAAGTCTGGATAGAAGGAAACTAATAACTTCTGAGAACGAGTCTCCCTCTGGTTGAAGGATTTACGCTAAGCACTTTTTTAAACCATCAGGATCACATTAGAACACACACAGTTAGACAGATGATTGATTAATTAGATCACATCTAATAATGTATAAACAAATATTAACTAATTTAAATGGGATCGTCTGTTTAATGTTTATTTATTTATTTATTCTTTATTGTTTTATTTATACAAAGGGCGGACTTAATGCCAAATGGCATTTCCAACCAGTCAACCAAGATGACAATGAAAAATTGGGGTAAGCAACTAATATTAATGTTGCCTTCGAAACACGGACACGCCGGTGAGAAAATGATTCCTCTATCAAACAACTGACTGTGATTGACACTATTTAGTCATTTAGATCATTTATGAATTTAACAAAAAAGACAAAACGTTCTTAATGTATTTTTTTGGGATTATGATTAATCAATTTTCATAAATTTTGTTTAACATTTAATTCCAAAAAATTACAACGACCAATTCAAACTGTTTCTGTAAAGTGTTCTTCGCTTTTCGCTCCTATTATCAACTTCTACTATTAACTCGATTTGAACACCTAAACCATTTATTGCGCAGTGTATTCCAGTAGCCATAGCAACACTCACGTTGGTCGTTTCCATCGGAGCGGGCCATGACGGTGCCGTTTGGGAACACGTTGACATACATTTGGGAACACTGACTGTAGAGGCGGACCGATCGGACCATCGATGGCACCGCACCGCAAATCACCACCTGTAACAGAACACCAATGTACATATTAAATACGACAATCAAGCAAAACAAAAATCGAGCATTAAATATAACTTTAGTTCAATATTATACGCCGCTGACCGAAATCTTTATGAGAACACTATGAAAAGTGAAATTCGTAATTAATTTGGATGAAATATTATATTGTATAAAAATATGAATAATGTCATTTGGAGGTTATAGAAACTGTGAGGTTTACTGTAGAATTATTCAATATTTTGCGTATACTTGTAACAAATTTAAAAACCTACCTAAGTTTCTAGGTTTGACACGACAAAAACACCAAGATCCTATAATATACATACATGTATGTTGTTGTGTTCATATTGTGTGTTTGTTGAGGTGTACATACATATTTAATATAAATATTTCGTTACAAATAACCACGGTTGAATAAATATTATTATCATGTAATGTTGTTCACAAATATGCTTTGGAAGACTTCCGTAAAGCGCAATATTAAAAGCGATATGATAATTGCAGAGAAATTGGTTCTCATAGTAGTATAAATTACACCTAAGGTTATGTATGATAGATGGACATGCTAATTGACTTCTCGATAACACTCCTATCGTCTGTGAAACACCGACATAAGTTAGTTTATTAATAAATTAGTGTCTTAGTTAATGGTCATAGATTGTAAATCAACGAAATGTCGTTGTAAATTTCTAGTTACAGATTCCGAGTGAGTTATAATAACGAAACTATGTCATCAAACGGCCCATTACATTATATTAACATATAATTTAGTGTCAAACAGAACGGCCGCTCGATAGATTATTAGAATATTAAAGTCGATCTAACAGTATAAGGAATATATCCAAATTATAATATTCCTTAAATACTAAATAAACATATAGATCTAAGGAATAATTGCACCACTTCGATACTCACGTAAAAGGTAAAATGCGACTGTACTTCTGTGATCCGATAATGGAAGTCGATTATGAGATTTAGTCGCAGAAATGTTTTTAAGTTATAAAGACTTTCTGAATAATAGCGGCGAGATATATATATATATATATACATATTCTGCACGAATATTAAGATTTTGCTGATTTATTAAGAAAAACATATCAACACGATACCGAGTCATCTTTCCATTGCCTTGTAGGTACTGTTATGAATCTCGAATAACATGCCAACAAAGTAGGTCTACAAACACTTCAGTGATGTGTGTGGTCTCGATAGTTACTAACGAGTATTTGCTGAATAGTTTAAATAAGGTTCCTAATGCCTTCGCATCGACTTGGATTTTAATGGCGCCTCTTGTGGCAACTCCTCATTACACTGATATTGATCAGCGCCACCTACCCCTATGAACTTCACGAACTCGCTCAATGGATCCCTTTGCGTTGAGTAACAAAAATGAGTATTGAGAGAAGTTGTTTAATATAAATTCACAATTAAATAAATAATCATTTTTTAAACTACGTATGTACCTATATAAGATATTATAACTATACAAAGGAACACCAAAATATATATTTCAAGGAATATAATTAAAAGTATAAGCGGGTTTTTAAATAAATTATATGCGCTTTGGACAGAAGAAAGTCGGCATAGCTGGTCAGGTTAGAGATAAGGTTATCGCTATTGCGCATGCGCCAAACTTACTAAGTTGACCGCGCATACTTAGGGTAACCTTAGCAAACAATGTTGGGAATAAAAGCCTGTAAAATGATAATTTTTCTAAGACCTTCAACGCTTTCGAAGTACAGGCGTTCCAAGCACTACAATAAGGAAACAATCGATCGTTTTAATGGGTCAGCCGTGCTCAGCTAATCCGTCAGAGGGGGGGTTCAGTTGGGTTGTTTTCGTTGAATTTTGAGTTCTATTTTTCAGTTAGGTAAGTCGATTTTGCTATTCCCGCATTGGTTGTGGTACGGCGTTCCATAACTGTGGACGCGGTGTCATGTTCAGGTGGGAAAGCATACGCTACCGCGACGCGGTCACTACAGCCATATTGCATTTCACGCGAACTTTTTGAAAGTGGTAACGAGATTTTACTTTTTTTATAATTATTTATTATTTGTTGTATTTCTTTT
>DVPR01000550.1:0-13369 GCA_018239345.1 Oxynetra stangelandi
CGACCTGTGGGCCGACATGGAGGCCGGCTACAAGCGGCGCATCAGGGACGCGCGCGACGGCGAGGCGCGTCTGCGGGGGCACATCGAGCGGCTGGAGGCGGAGCGCGAGCGGTGGGGCGCGGCCGCGGAGCCGCTGAGGAGGAGGCTGCGCGAGGCGGAGGAGTCGGAGAGCGGGCTGCGGATCGCGCTGGACAAGGCGGAGCGCGACGCGGCGGCGCTGCGCTCGCGGGCCGCGGCGCTGGCCGCCGCGCACGAGCGCGCCGACTGCGACGCCAAGAAGGCCGAGGCCGCCTTCAGGGCGCTGGACACTAAGTTCAAGGTGAGTCGACTTCTAATGGGACTAGTAAATGTATTTCATACGACTATACGTACATTTCTTTTCTATCGATCAAGGACTATTGCCGTAAAATATAAGGGTGCGAAAATATATGATTGCAAAATATAATAATAAAAAAAATTGGATTCGTATTCTGATTTACAGAAGGAGATCGAGCAGCTCCGTAAGATGAACAAGCAGCTCGACGGCGATCTGAGGAGTCATCGGGAGCTGTCGAAGAAGACCGAGATGTGCTTCATGGGCGACCTGGAGCTCATCAGGAAGGAGCTGAACCGCGCCTGCAAGAACAACCAGGAGCTGGAGGTCACTAACAGCGAGCTCAAGGAGGAGGTACGTGCACTTGCAGTGAACAACGAAATGACAATTGACAAATATGGAAAATGTTTAAATAATCAATACAAAAAATGATTGCTCTCGATTAAAGTGAATGCAGTAAACATGGCTGTATTTTGACTTAGTTGCATGAACTGTGAACAGGTTTATTTATATTCGTCACAAAATGTATAAATTTCGCCGCGATACAGGCTTAGGATTATTAAGAAAAGTAATATTTTCGCGATATCCGAGTTGCGTTTGTTTTAAAAAATATATTGTTTGTTTCTGTATGCAGCGAGCCAATGTATATAGATTATATATTAATATGCGCCGGGATTGGAAGTACACTGTGGTAGTCGGAAGTAAATTTAAAAAAAAAGTAATATTCTCGCCATTTGTTCTATCTGACTTTGAATGAAAACATATAATTGCATGTCAACTTGACAGCTGTTTCCTTTTTCAAATTGCCGCCAGGTTTTTTTTCGACCGTTTCATTATTTGATAATAATGTAAATCTAATGCAAAAAAAAATATTGGATTTTTTTTTGTATTATTCGATATTAATATCGATGACGCGTCGACGCTTTGATAACGGAATATCAGAGTGTACAGCGAAACTATATATTAATTATATCAACGATTTGTTTAGAATTTGGAACCTTCGTTTGCTTTTATTTAAATTAGGTGCTAAAATTGAGTCGTTTCGTAATAAAATTTTTGGAGGATAGTAGACGTTAAATGTGTAACGGGTGTTTGTGTTGTGTGTGTAGTGAAGTAGACGCTTTTTACGTGTATTGTTAGTAAGTATTTATTTTGGCTAATGTATTTAAAGCGCTTTTCTATGTTGATATAAAATATCTAAAGGCACCTTCCAGACTTTGGTGGTAGTGATACATATAGCTACCAGTAGTGATTCGCTATTAGTGGAAGATAGTTTTTGTATTTTAATGGCGTTTTAAATGTTAACACGACAATTGAATTTTGTTCGTGTCGGTACTTGCGCTGTCTCGTATAGCCAATACGTTTTTTCTTCGATGCGACGATAATATAGTTTTTTTATTATATAAAAACAAGAATCGTCGGGGTTTTTCGTTGAATATTGCAAGTGAATAGTTTAGACATTTTATATCAACGGCTTTCTGCATCCGCTTCCTCACCGGCATGTTGCATGCGGCACGTATCGCCAGCGGCTCGGCCAGCGGCTCGGCCAGCGGGCCCGCGGCGCTCGCGCAGCTAACGGCCCGTGTGTTCTCAGGTGGAATCTCTGGAGAAGCAGCTGTCCCTCACGCAGAAAGCTTTGACCCAATGCAAGAGGAAGTGCGAGGACAAGGTGAAGTCGATCAGCCACGAGCTGTCCATTAAGACGGAGGAGCTCGAGGAGTTGAGGAGCGAGAACATGAGGCGCTCGTGCCGCAAGTCGCGTATCGATTTGAAGCCGGACAGGACGGAGTACGTCGACGAGGGATACTCGATATACACGGCGGTGCCGAATAACACCGATTACGGCAGGATGCACCACAGCATGAGCTACATCACGTCCGAGACCCGGTGCTCGTGTCCGGCGATGAGGAACCAGCTAGTCAGCCAGCTGATCGACGACCTGTTCGATAGGATCCACAACGCGGTCGACGAGGACCTAACGAAACTCTGCAGGGAGATAATGCCGCTGAAGGGCGAGGTGACGGTTGAAACCAAATCTAAGATCACGAACTATCTGTTGATGGCGATATCGAAGGAGCTCATCAGGTCTATAGGTGACGCCGACGCCAAGACCGACACGGAGGTGAGTATTCATTGTGATGTTACTACATAAGAATCATTCGTGACTAAAATATCCAAGGTTATAACAGCATTAGATCCTAGGCGAGTCGCTAATATTGACTAATTTTATCATTTCGTTGAAGGTTATGGACTAGATCGCAATTATAAGTACGTCTCAGGTTTCTTTTTTAAAACGTATGTAATTTTCACAAGTATTAGTTCATATATAAAATCGATAAAGGAACAATTTACATTGAACTCTGAAATTGTCTAACAAAATATCTATTGTTAAATTGTTCTGCCTGTGTTCTGATACGTACCTAAATGTTTCGATCGGTGTTTATATAAGTAAGTACATTTCAATTCATATTGGTTCTTCCATGAATAAAATTGGCGTTCATTCGTTGTTTTCATATGCAAACTCATGTAACATTGTGCTAAAACGGGGCCCGAACATAATTATTTTATATGCGCATTTTGATTGATATATCTTAAAAAGCTATAATATATATTTTAAAATATTAAAATAAAAGAAGTGTTATTAATAATGGAGATTCAGCTTCACCGTAATAAAATATGTTAAGTTTTCTCATTACATGCGAATTTCAATTTTACTATGTACTTAATTTTATCTTAAACTGCCGGCTCATCTTTACCGTATTACCGCTGATTTAGTTTTAGAGCAATATGGCAGGTTCTGTTTTAACGTAACAGGGGAGGTTAAATTTTACGATGAAATGGCAGGCTCAACTGTACGGTGATACAGCAGGCTCAATTCTACGGTGATACGGCAGGCTCAATTTTATGGTTATACAATAGATTCAAATTTACGGTGATACGGCAGGCTCAATTTTATGGTTATACAATAGACTAAAATTTATGGTGATACGGCAGGCTCAATTTTATGGTTACACAATAGACTCAAATTTACGGTGATACAGCAGACTCAATTTTTAGGTTATACGATAGACTCAAATTTACGGTGATTCGGCAGGCTCAATTCTATGGTTATACAATAGACTCAAATTTACGTAGTTACGGCAGATTCATTTTTACGGTGATACGGTAGCAGGTTCAAAGTTACGGTGCTGTGATAGATTTCTTTTTATACGGCAGGCTCAGTTTTACGGTGATAAGACAGGCTCAATTTTCCTTTAACATCACAGGTTCAGCTTTAACTTGATACGGGAGGTGGTCCGATCAGAAATATTTTCAAGGAGATAAGATTTTATTATTTTCTGGATGACGAGTAAAGTTCAATTTCTTTAAAGGATAGAATAGTAAGATCAAGAATTTTGCAACAAAAATAATACATGAAACTCAAATCGTTTCCATCGTTTTTTTGTCAGTGTTTTACTAAAAATTAATCAAACAACACAAGTGTCATTCGGCACTCGCCACCCACGATAGCGCCTAAGCAAAGAGAGCACGACCGACCCTCCCCTGCGACTTAACAATCGACTACACGATCCTATTACAAAATTACCTATACATTACGATCGGAACGTGATATGCATATCGGCATGTTCGCCACGATCGTGATGTATATGGTATTTTTAAAACCGCACCTGACCCGTGGAGGCCGTGTCGCAGGAGTGGCAGCGCGCGGCGTGCTCGCTGGCCCGGCCGGAGCCGCGCGCCGCGGCCGCGGCCGGCGTGCTGCGGGGCGCCGCGCGGCTCGCCTCCGCCAGCTGCGAGTGCGCCGCGGCGCGGCTGTGCGGCGCGGCGCCCGCGCTGGCCGCCTGCGTCCGGGGCTGCCAGCAGGTCTCCGCGCACCGCTTTCTTACAGCCCCGTTACGACTCAAATGCAATCGGTCCCTCGAGCGGGATCGACCGCTCGACCCGACCCGTCACTGGAGTAGTAATGCGAATATTGTCCGTTACCTTTTCCAGGAAGTTTTGGATCACGGCGACGTTAAAATCATGGAGGAACAGTTGGCGAATGCGATCGAGAGTATTGTTGTGAGTGTCCACTGTTCCTAATATAATTAATAGAAGATATATTTGAAAACCTACGAATTTTCAGAACCTTTTTTTATACTATACAATATAATTTGTTAAACCAGAGTGAGAAGGTTAGTAAGAAAAGTGTCCCGTTTCTTTTCAGAACTGTCCGTCGTGCGCGCTGGGCACGAACGCGATAGTGTGGAGCACGGACGTCTAGCCGCCGGGCTGTTTAGTGTGAGTGTCGTGTATCGAGTATTTTCACGGCCTTGTTATCCTCTATCAGGCTACTTACAGTGATCTTCGATTCGTCTCTGTTCCAGGTGTAAACCTCCACCGACCTCACTCTGGTGCCTTCATTAATCTAGCCAGTTTTAAGCGACCTGTATATAATTTGTATTATACTAAGCATAAGTATAATCGTAAATAATATCTACGTAACAATAAACACGTAATCGAACACACATATCGAACAAAAACAATCGTACCTTCATCTCGACATTAAGTTTTACGAATTAAATAATTAATTTCCTTAATGAGATTTGTCATTTTATTTTATTTGTTTAATTTCGTTTGTCATTTCCGTGCCAATCGTGTTATGAAATAATAGTCTTTGTAAATAAATAATTATCATTGTTTTTAGAATTTGAATGTAACGTCCTTGTACTAAAGAGAAGAAACTCACGAATTAACGTTTGTAAGTTTATCTATTTCGTATATTGAAATGATAATGTTGTTTGATAACGAAAATTAATTTCATTGGTGAATTAAATGATTATTTAAAACTATTTTTTGGCTTTTTTTCCCCTATTCCTTTCTACACAGACGATAGCGTATTTGATCTATTCGGTATTCGTTAATATTAATATAGTATGTTGTGTAGAACTGTAGTATTATTATATAGAAATTTAGTAAACTAGTTTTTATTTGTTGCACTACATAAATACATATTTGTTATAAATAGTTGCATTCACGTTATAAAAAATGGCGTTGTTACGTTCTTCTGTCAGCTTTTGAAATAAAAAAACCCACATATTTTTGACAGAGATGACAATGTGCTAGAAAGTCATTCGAAATCGAAAGCCGAAAAATTATAAACATGGTCTTATATTAGTAAAAACCAAAAAACAACTTAATTTAACAAAATGACCACATAGCTAAATGATTCAAGGTAACCAATTGATAACCACAAGCGGTCGCTTTATGTACGTCCTAAGTTCCCAAGCCCGTCCAAAAATGTAAGTAACCTTCCTTTTTCCTCAGATTATAAAATCGGCGAATTTCTGTTGTCAAAGCGCTGGATACCGGATAAAATCAAAAGCATCCACTCAATCAACACCGAGCACGCCGAAAAAACATGATTGTCTGAAAGAAAAGAGTTGGGAACAGTTTTAACAAATGTCCCTTACGAGACCTGATGCCGATCGGAACAAGTCGATGTCTCGAGTGGATATCAATTCCGAAAGGGTATCACATAAATCTTCACGATGCTCCTGCTTAGATTGTGATTCGATTAGCTGTTTTGCTAAAAGGAATGAAACAGTCAAAGAGCTATGTCAATGCGCACTCTGTAAAGACTTAAAAAACTGCTTGGCTTTATCAAAAAAAGTAAATCAAGAAAACAAGGCCCAAGAAATTAAGGATAGCGCTCCGAAAAAGATTATTCGGGAGACAGTAACCAAGGAAACAATAGAAAGTCTAAAAAAAGTTACAGAAACTATGTATGAATTGGATAATAAAGAAAATTTTGAAATGCTTGTGGAAAAACGATCGAACATTAGGAAGAATAATGATAAAGTGACTAATAGAAGTAGTGAAACTAAAAGAAAACCTATTGGCAATAACAATGACAATAGTGAAAGAATTGTCCGGAAAGAGGATTGTACAGAAACACCTGTCGTTGAAACTCCTACTATACATATAGATTTTCTTCCAGACAACAATAATACTGCAACAAAATTAAGTGCTCAGGTAATGGATGTTCCTTACAAAGATTTAGAATTAGCGGCCTCGTCGAATCTGATCTCAGTTCGTAGTACACCATTTAAATTAAACCTTTTTCAAAGGATAAAGGAAATATATGACGCTTGTAGCTGCAAAGTTTGCGAATGTATTTCTAGCAAGCCACTTCTTTCGCGGAACGAGTTTTGCAATTGTAAACCTTGCAATTGTCCCGACTGTGCTAATCAACGATATAATGAAAATAAAATAGGGCGATTACCTCATTTGGGGTGTCCCTGTGTCCGATGCGACCGTAAAGATTGCCGAGGCGTTGTTAAAGATACTTTGGGACGACAAGCTTGCGACTGTAAGCCCGGCGAATGTGTTCAATGCATAGAAAACGTTCATAAAGCGTGCAAATGTGAGCCCTGTCAATGTATAAAATGTACAACGTTAAATAATCGTCGACCAAAAACCGTGAAGTTGGCTCAATTAGACGAAATTTTCCATAGAGAAATATGTCAGTGCTCACCTTGTGAATGTATTGAATGCAAACATATTTACAACAGAGCGAACCCGACCGTAATGTATATGACTTCCACGGACAAGGCCATATTTTGTGATTGTCGCTATGAGAATTGTTTAAACAAACAGTGCCAATTAGAAGAAACAGAAAGTTGGAATTGCGGTAGGCACAAGAAAACTGTGAGCTAAACATGGAAAAATAACTATAACGACAAGGCTGCGTATCCAGATATTGTTGACAGCAACGACTCCATTGAACAGCAAAGTCGTAATAGTGTTTTTAATAATCATAACACCATTGCATTATTCGGAACATTAAAGAATAACAATCCTAGGCATTCAAGTGACACAGGGCCGTGTAAGTGTATTGACTGCGAGTGCATAGTATGCAACGGTGAAGAGGAAACGTTTGTGAGTGAACCAGCGACAGTTTTAAAACCCAATGTTAGAAGTTCTTACAATACCCAAACATTTCCAACACGAATCCTGAAATCTTGTAAATGTTCTCCTTGTGAATGTGAAATTTGCACTAGAGAGAGCAGGCAAGTTTATGCTACGATTCAGAATAAATGTAAATGTAAAATTTGCGATTGTTTGAACTGCGACAATGCTACGTTTCGACCATCCAATGTAACAATCAAGAATATTGCAATGGCAATAAATAATATGGATTTGAACAATAACTGTGACTGTAATCCTTGTGAATGCAACAACTGTGACAAATTATTAAGCTGTGTCAGTCGTAGCGGTGCGATATTTTATTCTCAGACCAAAAGTAATAGAAGCAAAGTGGCATGTGGCTTAAGAAAAGTAATGCTTATATCGCCTTGTACATCCGAATCGCATTTAAATACACAAAAAGCAGACAGTACAAGTGTATTAATAACTCCATCAATGAGTCTAAAGAAATCTATAAAATGTACTGATAAACAAAATTTTCCCACGAGCCATTCTGTAGCTGTAGCTGTAGGAAACCTTTATGCTCCACCGGTTCTCTCCCTGAGTAATGAAATAGATCCATATTTTGAACTAAACATGAACATTAAGGGTAATGAAATAAATCATATTGGTTTGGAAAGAGATATTTCATTCAATTTAAATGATCATGGTCTAAAAACGGAGAGTTTTACATCTATAGAAGAGACAATTTTTAATCCTGGCAACGACTTCAATGTAACTCATAAAATTGCTTATAATGATCAAAATATACAAAGTGAAGCAAAAATATTAAATTATATAAACGAATCACCAGTTAAAATATATTCTAATTCCCATGATTCTCTTCCAATATTTGGGATATGCCGTAATAAAACCTCATGTCGTAATGGTTTCCCTAGAGAAATAAAGAGTAATTTTATTATACCTGTATCTAGTCCAGTAAACGATTTTAAATTCCGTATTGTTACGAAGCCCGATTTAAAATGTGATATTGCACCTAGTTCATGTATCGGGAATAAACAAGTCGATTCTTGTCAGAGAATTGGAAATACAGACCCAAATGAAACAGTTTTAGACTCGAGTAACTCGTTTTATGATTATTTTGAAAGTCCGAAATATAACGGAAATATTCATTATGGTATTAACAATAACAATAATGAACACAACATACTTCGCCTTGAATTACATAAATGTACTGAACCATTCAGTACTTCAATGAAAAATAATAGAAGTTTTGTAAGTCAATCGGAACTTGCGGCTAGTTACGAAAAGGCAACGAAAGTTTTACTAGAAGCAAAAGCTTTTTCATCGAAGTTAGTAAAAATGTTGGACGATTTTGAAAAGGCTAATGAAGAGTTTGAAAGTGCGTCAGTAAAATTTAAAAGCTTACATAACTCTCTGTTGGATATCAATAAAGGTCACAATAAATATTTCAAAGGCACTTTAGTTAATATGCCTGAGAATGACGATGAAAATGAATTTACCGCGAAAAGTAACATGAAAGATGAGAACGAGGCTGAAAAAGAATATGAGCAGTTTATAAAGCCTATAAAAAATTGTGATAATTTAAGACACAATCAAGATACGAAATTATTAGGAAATGAAACTTTGGATATGAGTAACGTTAATAAAGTTATTTCAAATTTAGATAATTCAAGTGTACAAAGAATTAAAGCTAATAAAGAGCCAGTTCATGATTCTCGAATGTCTTGTAAAAAAGAATCCTATTCTTTACAAAAATTACAAACACCGCCTCTCCATACTTCAACCTTTATGGATTTCAAAGAAAAAAAGGACAATCTAACTCATTTTATTAAGAAACCAATAAGTCAACTCTCTTTTAATGACAAGCTGCTACCGTTCAAGAACACGAGTGCACCGAAGGAACAAGAACAAAATGTATTTTCAATGACCAAGAAATTATCTACTGTATTTGGTAAAAATAAAACGGTCAGTGAGGCGTCAACTGTTGCTACGCAGAAAGATTATGACGAATATTCTAAGGTTTTTATCCTTCTTTTTGATTATTAATATTTATAGTTCATTAAATTACATTTCGTAAAATAATTTTGTCTCTCAGCCCGGTGTCAAAAAATCTTGGGATATATTGCGCAAAAACTTTGATTTGGGCGATTTACCAGCAGAAAGAAAACGGTTGATTGGATCTCCGGCATTAGAATTGGATATAAAAGAAACAATTGAAGCAATAACATTACAAGCATCAAAACAAGAGAACTTTGCTAAGCCGTTTCCTAGAGCTAAGGAAGCTTTGGTAAGCTTTATGTATTTTATGTATTTTTTTATGAAGAACCTCATGTCGTATTATATCGGTTAAGGACAACTTTTAACAGTTTGCATATATTTGAAAGATATTGGGTCATTTAACGAACTGGCATATAAGCGAAAGATGTGAATGTACAAGAAAATGTTTTGTTACGAACCTGTGCTACGTTTGTATCGAATTTTAAACATTCTTTTCATTTCAGGCTCTTGTACTAAGAGAGACAAAGGATCTTTTAAGAATACCATTATTGCAACCAAATTCGCAAGTCAAATATGAAAGTGATGTAAGTTTTATATAATTGTCGTTTGAAAGGAAAACAAATATAAATTCGCTTTTTGTTATTTTTAACATCGACATTTTCCCTACTCATATATTTTACTCATAAATGTTGAATTTTAAAATTACTAAAATAAATCCAATTAAAAACGCCGAAGATATGCTGCACTTTTACGGAAATTACAATTGGCAAAACAACAAAATTAAGCAAGTTGATCTCTCAGTGGGATGGGAGTATGTTATATAAATGATTCCATAATAATGGTAGGAATATGTAGGTAGGAGTTTGAAATTATCATGTGTGTATATTTACAGATCAAAATGGATTCGGAATTTAAGAACATTTGTAGTGAAGCAGCTTCGCAAACTCACGATTATACATTAGTAAAGGCCGACAAAGAAAATTATTTTAATAGTCGAGAGAGAGATGAGGTGTCAAAATCAAAAAGTTTACCTTAGTTTTGGTTTACTTTGTTTCATTTTTTCATTGTTATAACATCCTAGTCATATCTAAAAGAGCTGTATTTAATCTTGATACCTTTTCTTTTAAAGAAATGTGTCAATATTTAAGAGTGCATTAAATTTTAAAGGCATTCATTAATTTTATTGTAAATATTTTATTCTTTTTTTTGTTAGTTGTAATCATTATTATATTTATGATGATTTAATAATTTAAGAGCTTCAGTTAGTTTCGGTGTACTTTTTGTATTGTTTATTAATTGTTATCGTATTTATATTTAAACTTAAAAGCTTTCATTCATTTTGCTGAACTTTGGTCACTTTCTTAATAATTAGAATCGATTTATATAATGTAACTCTTAATAAAATTCAAATATCGATTACTGACAATTTCAGAATGATTTATATCAAGGTAACAGATACGAAGGTATGATTCTAAACAGATCCTATTCAAATTTCAAACAAAAAGTAAAGTCAACGAGCTATACCAAGAAGACAAGCGAAGATAACTGTTCCAATATAAACGTAAGATCTTCAGAACATATTCCAAAAGTAACAAAAAAAAAAGAAAAATAGCATAGATTTTGACAATCACGCTAAATATATATGCTTAGATAATTATGCTTTAATTGTTGCTAGAACTATGCTTGTGATATGTTAGGTCCAATGATTCGTTCAAGATTTACTGACGATTCGCTAGTAATAGTGAAACTTACTTTTATATATTTATTATTTTTTTACAGCCAAAAAAGAGTGGCTGTGAAGAATTCAAGGTCAGCTTCGTAGCTCTCCATAGAATATCGGATCACACGGTGCTCGTCAAGTGGAACGTGCCGAAGCGGGTGACGGAAGTGCAAGGATATGAGGTGACGTCCTCTACTTTTATTTAACCCGAAGAGTTTCGATTATCGATTATTTGATCGTATATCGATTTTATTGTGACCCTATTCGATTTGCGGGATGTTTCATCGCTGTTTCAGCTGTTAGTAGACGGTCGGGCGGTGCAGCGGATAGCGAGCGCGTGGCGCAGCGTGGCGGTGGTGAGCTGCCTGCCGCGAGCCCACCGCGTGCTGCTCACCGTGCGCACCCTCGCCGGCTGCTGCGACCACTCGCCGGCCGCTAGCGTCGTCTACCGACCGAGAACTAATTGAATTAACCTTGAAAGAAATACCCGATATCTTCAGCTAGTAGCTCCTATTACTAACGTAAAGTGTATTTTTCAACTTCGAGAACTCAATACTGTATGAGTCTCTGGAATATTTACTTTTGGCTCGCTTTTTACACATAGTTTAGAAATGGCGCCTGCCCATTTCTAAATCATGGTTGCGAAAATGCTAGTTGCGTCGTCTATCGAACTAAGGCATGCGCCGGAATGAAATGAAAAATGATGTAAATCATAGAGTCCACCGTACGAACGGACGGTCGTGATGTTGCAATTCTAATATATATTATTCATGGATAATACATAAATTGGAACTGAATATTTTAAATAAAAACTTAAACGATGCCTATCATATTTACATTTATATGCATTACACATTTATCATACACAAAGACGGTCAAATTTCGCAATGAATTTTAGTTACAAATAATAAGACTCAAAAATGAAGGTTTATATATAAACTGTACGATAAAAATAGAGGTGATGTCATTTAAATATATCACATGACTAAACACACATATATAAAATCCTTGTAAAATATTCTCTTTATAGTGTGATAAGAAATAAAATAAACTCCATTATGCATAAAGTCTTTTACTACCATCATCATGTAAGTAGATACAGTGTTAACAATGTAATTGTTTACAAATACTCATCTGCGGATTTGTATTTAGATTTTATATTACAAAAATTATTGTACAAAGAAATCTTTATTACTTTTAAAAATATTATAAACTATTTCTCCTCCATATCCGCAATATTTTCACCCGATTTCTTGCTTCTGTCCCGTTTGGGCCAAGGCACCTTGTTATGTACATACATTGCGTGGTACTTCATCTCGCAGGGAAACATGAACATCCTGTCACAGCCAGTGCACTTGTGTGGACGGTTAGCTGTATGATACTGGAATGAAATAAACAATTTGTACGATTACATTTAACTCAAAAAGTATTTACATTATACAGCTGATAAACAGGACACATGCCTTAACGTGTTTATTGAGCCGTCCCTTGTCCCCGAAGCCCCTGTCGCATATATGACACTTGTATGGATATACTTTAGTGTGCATGGGCTGGTGCGCTTTAAGTGTGTGCATTGTTGTGAACCTTTTGCCGCACTCGGAACAGCTGAAAGGCTTCTCGCCAGTGTGTTTCCGTTGATGTATTATAAGGAAACAAGGTTGCTGTAAATCAAAATTATAATATTGATAATAAATAAATAATTTACGAAATCTCCTCACAAAGCCATCCGATTCCAAATCTGGCCCTTAGGCAGTGCCCGGGCTATGGTAACCAGATGACTGATAAACATACATACATACATATAAACTTCAAACACACTAAGATATTTATTACATCCAGAAACAACAATGAACACAAGGCTCATCACACAAATATTTGTTCCGGGTGAGAATCATATCTACAATCTCTGCCCAGCAGTCACTGACAGCGGTTAGCGATCCCTACTGTTGAGCTGGCACCAACTGGCAATATTAAATATTAAACAACACCATTCAGCCATCTACCCTGATTAATTTTACAATAAGAGAAAAATATATTGAAGTTGGCAACACATCCGAGCATCTTCTGGCGTTGCAGGTATCTGAAGACAACATGCACTTACCAACACTTACCATCAAGCTAGCTTCCGGCCGCCATACCCTTGAATTCTGTTCTATGGATCGAGTAGTGGCCACACCCTGATCCTGCAACATGCTATTGTCCTGTACTTACTGTAAACATCATGCCGCACACTTCGCACACACACTTCTTCCGCTGTTCTTTCATTATTTTCTTGGCGCTCTCTGTCTCCGGATGTTCGGTGGTTATGTGATTCCTGTACTCCTTCCTCGTGATCAGTTCTGTCTCACACTGAAAATAAATGTTATTTTCATAACTGTATTCTGATAAAAGAACTTAAAAAGCTA
>DVPR01000551.1:0-13357 GCA_018239345.1 Oxynetra stangelandi
AGTGTCAAACATCTCTGACGTGCTTCGTCTACATTCATCAGTCTCTTCATACATACACGCCGGTTTAGGAGGCTCTTGACTCCCCCATCCTCTAGTGCCCGACCTATTTGGTCGATATATTTTCCATAAAAAAAATATTTAGGCGTGTTTTTGTATATTTAACTACCTTCATTTAAAACTCTTTAGCACGGAACTCGATACCTTACAGTTGAATATATTCACCGATTTTTTCCACAATTTGCATCATAGCTATTGAGATAAACTAAAATGCCATACAAATCTCTATATCCACTTTTAAAATGGTCGTGAGATAATAATAATAATAATATTTATTTGATAAATTACACACATATTAAAATTACGATTTTTATTAATTTATAAAATTTAGAACTTTCTAGAATTATTTTAAGCGGATTGAAAATGTCGTTACGTTATCTTTTGTTTCCGTAGACAATCTCTCACAAGAGACACCGTGTCTCTACCACGAAGCCCACTTCAGTCCATCGTCGGCGTACTTCGTGCTGGAATGTCTTGGACCAACTGTGCCCACGTCCAGCTTACACAAAACGGCCCTTCCGGAACCGAGATTGCTCATGCATTTGGAGAATAACACCATAGTCAAGGTAACAGTTGAACTAGTAAGCAATTCAATCAGTCATTTTTTGCACTATACAGCATGCACATCTACGCCACATACGATTCCGGGTTCGATTCTCCGCGAGGCAAATATTTAAATGATGATTTTAATTATTTATTTTGACTTTGCGCGCTTGGTTTGTCTGACATCCATGACAACTTTGACATAGACCGACACACAATTTTATTATTAATATAAAAAATATGTCTAATATTCGTATCTCTCATAATATGTCTCAAGTAACAGCATAGCCCTAAGCATGTCAATACTGGATATAACATGGTATATAACAATAATACTTAGCACCCAAGGCCTTAGTGGTACAAATGTTACATAGAGTATTTGTTTTCGAATGTTCCATCGAGATATTGAGCTGTGTTAGTTACAATTAAATGCACGATGTTCTAATTAAAGATCGCCATTATTATCGTCGGCCCTTATTTGTCGTTGCACTTCGGGATATATGTAGATCGCTTCACAGAATGAGACGGCTTCAGGCCATAGTCTAGTCTACCAAACTCGCCAAGTGCGAGTTAGCAGAAAATCAATTAATATTTAAAATGTAGTTCTTAACAATACATATCACCAGATGATAATATCTTGGGAAATTTCCACACAAGGCCGTCTGATTCTAAAGTAGGTACTTCGAAAGTTTCTATGTTATGATAACCAGAGATCATAACACATCATAACACAGAAACTTTCGTGTTATGATAACCAGACGGCTGAGAAACTTAATATCTACTTAGCGATATTTACATAGATATTGTTTTACACCCAGACACAGAACAAATACTTCTGTTCATAACGCAAATATTTGTTTTGGGTGGGGATCGAACCCACGATCTCCGGTTCAGCGGTCAGGTTCGCTAACCACTGCACCAACGGGTCAGTCAAGTTATCTGTAAATTTGAATTCATATAGGAAAGGCTATCGACCATAGCTCTTCCAACTCCTCGGACGTTCTCCGTGCAGCTCTCCAGCGGTTACGCGGCCAGGGTGCGTCTGCTGCTGCCACCTGGGCTGCGGGAGGACGAGGTCACCAAGTATCCGTTAGTGATGAAGGTGTAAGTAAATGTCTAGTTGGGTGGATCTTAGCATTAAATTTGAGTAAATTCACTATTACCACATCACCAACATTAGTGAAGGAAATTCACAGATTTTGGACTTTGAAAGTTTAACAAGTAATCTGCTTCAATGGATAAAAAAATAATATCGTAACGAAGTGTTTTTTTTTGCAACAGTATAATACAATATATAAACATATTGTTTATCTAATTTCTATCTATGTTTTGTCGTAACGCTTTGAAGTCAATTTAATGTGCTAAGGTGACTTCAAAGAGTCAATTTGATGTGCTAAGATTAGTTCAAAGAGTCCATTTTTGTAATATTGTCAATTCGTATTCAGCGACGGCCGTCCCGGGTCGCAGTTAGTGACGGAACAGTGGGCGCTGAGCTGGGGCTCCGTGGCGGCGGGCGCCGGCGCGGTGCTGGCGGCGGTGGACGCGCGCGGCGCGGCCGGCCGCGGGCTCGCCGCGCACCACGCGCTGCACCACCGGCTCGGGACCATCGAGCTGGCGGACCAGCTGGAAGTGGCCGAGTGAGTCATACACCCGATGATCTCCGAACTGCAGCTTCACTTGAATTCCTTCGATCCTAATTCTGAGCGGTATACACAAATATGTATTCGAAGATATTCTTCGCCGCAACTGAATCAGAAGTCGGTCCGACTCGTCGAATGTTAATACTGTTCGTTGTATTCCAACAGGTATTTGCGAGAATCTTTACATTTCATAGACGCCCGTCGGGTGGCGGTGTTCGGGCGCGCGCACGGCGGCTTCCTGGCGGCGCTGGCGCTGGCCAGCCCGCTGCACGTGTTCCACTGCGGCATCGCGCTCGCGCCCATCGTGCGCTGGCGGTACTACGGTAATAGATTACATTACATTACATTGCTGACTCTAGTGAATAATAATATTATTAATTTATTATGTACGTATGTATACCAGAAGGACCAGGACCATTTTACACTAGAGGCGACCAGCTTAGTTATACTAGTGGCGAGCATCTTAGTTCGCAAGAGTAGCAAAACTTCTATTTTTATGTAGTTTCATTGAAAACCTTCGAAATGTGTGGCTATATATTGTTTATTTATATTTCATCAATGAATCTGGAAGTTGCCTCTGGTATTGCGCCGTCCTAGCAGGGCATTATATATTTCTTATATTTTTATGTGTAATCCGTAATATTGTCATGTAAAGAATATACTTATCTATTTGTATACACGCTTCCAGCGTTGTGTAAGAGGCATTTGATCAGAATGGCAAACTATGGCTTTGTTCCTTCAGAAGAAGGTTGATGATTTTCACAGATAGGAGAAGAGACGTGCTCAACGGTGGGATATAAAAAGAACTGCAGCAACTGCATATGAATTTGGATTTTATTTCACATGAAATATACCATCCAAGCTATCAGAACGTTATAATATTAGGTAGCAAGCAATTTGTCATTTTTGTCTCTTAAATATATTTAATCCTAAATCTATTCCCATAAAAGCTTTTCGTTGTACGTGAAGAGTGTTTCAACTTCGCGGCCCGATATCGGCCTGATTCCTTGTGGATTTCGACGTTCGGAAAGAGGAATATTCTTGCTATGTATCTGAATACATATCGATTTAGGAAAACCTCTTCGTACCAAATGCATCATCAAATACTCATACAAGAATTAAATCATATGTTTAGCACGTTATGTTGGAAATAAATTTTCAAGTAAATAATATAAAAATAATGTTTCATAACTAAATTAATAACCGTCACGCCAAGTCCCTAGCGGGATAGGCAGAGCGCACGGAGTGCCAAACAAATGCCTTGCAAACCTGACGTCCTTCGTCTACATTTATCAGTCTCTTCATGCATACACGTCGCTTTCGGAGGCACTTGACTCCCCCATCAGCCAGTGCCCGACCTATTCGGTCGAGATAAGAGAGTCTTGGCCTCCCTCGGCACCTACGTCCATCAACGCTCGCGTTGTATGTCTTCTTAGTCATTCATCCATTCTCACTATCCATATATATGTTCAATCATTATTTAGATAGTGTTTCTCCCAATAGCGTCGGCGTATGCCGAGCGGTATATGGGCTTCCCGAACGCGACGAACAATTACCGCGGCTACGCGGACGCTGACGTCACGAAGCAGGCGGCGGCGCTCCACGACAAGATGCTGCTGCTCGTCCACGGCACGGCCGACGACAATGTTCACGTGCAGCAGACTATGGCGCTGGCGAAGGCGTTGGCTGAACAGGGCAGCATGTTCCGACAGCAGGTGACGTAAACTGGTTGACCCTGATCTATGCTAATATTGTAAAGAGGAAAGATTTGATTGTTTGTTTGTTTTGAATAGGCTCCGAAACTACGGAATCGATTTGAAAAATTCTTTGAGCATTAGAAGACGACATTATCCCTGATGAACATAGCCCACTTTTTGCCTCGGAAAAATGCTTCATTCCTATGGGAAAACTGGTAATAGGACAACGAGTAGTAAGAATTATGTTTTCATACTTATCTTTTTCCCATAACTTGTAAACGGGTAAGCCGATTGGGTTGAAATTTTATATGGGTATTTCGATGATTTCCTGGATGATTTAAAAATAGATTTAGACCTGGTAAGTGGCTCTGCTGTCGGTATGTCAACTACTAATGTTATATAAGAAAGTCGTTGTGCGAGTTGGCTTCTAGTTTAAGATAACCTTGACATGTGACCTATTCGTATAATGAGATTTTTTTGCCATTCCAATGATCTTTCACTAGTTGCTATTATTCTCCAGTCTACCAGTGGTTCAGAATACCATAAGCGCTATTTTGTATATCATGCTTTGGAGCTGTTTTTAGAACTGAACACGCAAGATGCTGTTGGCTTCTGATGCCAATTTTCGGCATTTCACTTAGTTATCAAACAATCAATAAAGACACAAACACCGTAAAAGAAAAATTACTCAAAATTTGATACTATTTTTGCAGATATTTAGTATAAATATATATGCAGAAGTTTATTTCGTCTAATAAAAATTGGCTCACGTTTTCGAACCACACGGAGACCACCGATTTTGAATGTTCATTCTTTTTTTGCATTGTATTAAATTCGTTTCCCACCAGATATATCCCGATGAGGGTCATAGCTTAGAGGGCGTGAAGAAGCACGTGTACCGCACCATGTCGGGCTTCCTGGACGACTGTTTCCGAAAACAGGTGCCGCCGGAGACGAAGGCCGGCTTGCGGAACGGTGGAAATCTTGACTGAGACACGTGGAAGGACGAAGAGTTTAACTCATGGTGAGAAAATAATATGTATTCATATATAATGTTATTTTTTGTAGTCAACAGGCTTTTTTAAGGTTTTTTTTTTTTGAGTCTGTAATAAGAGAGTATGAGATATGAGATATTAGACAGTATTCAATCATAAATAGCAACAATTCAAATATCTGCCTATTCAATAGTTTATTCAAATACGTGTATGTAAAGTTTATTTTGTATTCCATTTATTAAGTACGTCTTCCATTATCAAATGTATTCAAAGCCAAGTATTTTTTTTTAATTACAGGTAACATCGTACCCAAAACATGAAATAGTGGACAGGATCGTAAAAGAAATTAATATACTGTAGTACAATTACTTCCATATCCCATTTAATAAATAATTTACTGCCAAAAGAATGGAGTTTTCCATGCACATCAATACACGTATGTGATAATTATATAATTAAATTATATAAAACAAACTATTAGCGAAATTGTGATGAACTGTGTTGCCAGTGTGAGGCGAATAATCAAATAGATAAAAAGTGTGAAAAGTAAATCAATGATTGTATAGCTACAGCTACATATTGTTTATGCTTAAGCATTTGGAAAGGGTAACATTTTTTGTTATTTTCAATATGACCTAGGAACAACCTAAAAACAAATGTTTTAAAAAAATACATGCATACATATATAAACATACACATTAATTGAATTGAAAATAAGCAACGTATAATGAGATAATTTGTTAAAATATTCATTATTCCAAATAATTTTTAATGTTAAATTATCTATTATTGTTATCTAATACGTAGTATCTTTAATAAAAGAAACATTTTATTTATTAATGCCGAAGTACTAACTGTGACGTTAATGTTTTATAATATTTTATTCCAATTACAACGGTCAACTTATTTGTCAATATTTATTTTAAAAATAAACCTGAAACATAATAATGCTTTGTTCAAATCAATGAGAACCCGAAATGAAGGCGTAAAACTCGCGACATTTAATCACTTATAGTTTAGGTACAAGTTTAAACAGAGCTTTAATTGACAAAATGTTTGGTAAGATTCTGTGAAAGGAACAAATAAATTAATTAAAATCGATCTCTGTAGGTTTTCAAATGCTTCTTGTCGAGGTAATTTTCTATTGATCTTAATAACTAGGATCTGTTGCCTGTAACATATTCGCGTGTTTTCCAAATTATCTACAGTGTGTTGAAAAGTAGCGCTTAGTGATATTAAAGAAAAAAATATCGTCGATTACAATTTTAACTCTGGCAACACTATTAAACGTTTGTCAAATTAAATTTGAACAAAATTCATTGACGTCTTTGTTTTTTAAGCGGGAAAAACATTGTTTTTATTGCTTATAGTTATTACAATGTGTTTATTATCTTGTTTGTATTGTATATTTGATATTATTTCTCTAATACTTTGTTCATGTTATGTACTTGAACATTTAAGCTCAATAAGTCAGTATCAAGTCATATACTTTCTTAAAAAATATATTTCAATTTATGTTTATGTATATTTTTTTATGTGACTAATGAAAAAGAATGAATTCAATCGACGAATATTTTATTGGTGAAGTAGATATTCTAATAAAGGAATTGAAAGTAGCTCTTTAATCATTGACTTTGTGATTTTAGCCACTAAATTGTTAATACGAGGCGGTAAATTAGATACATTTCACAATAAAATTGTTGTTTTGTCTGTTAGATAAAAATATTTTATTACATTATAACCTATGGGATAACAATGTTATTAGATGATAACTTATTGACGTTGGCAACTCTCAATAAACATACGAAATAACCCACCAAATATCTGACAGTTGCTTGCACAGATAACAAAGCAATTTTTATCTGACAGATAATACAATATAGGATGCCTAAATACCTCGAGTAACTCTAGTCCCGTTTTAGATTATAAGGGAACGTTTGAAACGACATATTTGAAGTGGTCTCGGATACGTTATGATATATCTTGAAGGAATATGGTAAAGTGTAATTTCTAAATGACAAATAATTGTACAGATGTAAAGTGAATAATGGTTATTTAAATAGTTTAGATGAACTACGCTTTTCTGTGTATCTTACAAGTTTAACTGGGATTTGGCTTTTGCGAGGTAGATCCATGATGATGTCATGGATTTTTACTACGACGTTCATGTTAGCTGCCAGGAATTTTAAGTGTTATTAAATTGAAAATAATTTCTTATACATTAAACAAAATTGCTGATTATTTTTTGAAAATTCACACAAAAAAAAATAACAGGACAAGGAAACGGTTTTTTTTCTATAACAAAATAAAATATTAAACACCGATATTTTATATCTTAAGCTGTCAATTGACTGTCAAGTAATATAATTATACAAATATATTTCAGTAACAGTTTCTCAGTTATTTTTGGTTTGCTGTTTGTTGAATCGATTTTATTCAATTTTGTGGCCTGATTTTACTTTGCAATAAAAAAAAATTATTTATGCAAATATGTGACGGAAGCTATTAGGTACTTTGAAAAAAAATTGAAAAGTACGGACAAAATATATTTTATTTTAACTACTTTCTAACAATGGCACCCTTATTAGTGATATTCAAGGATAGTAGATTATTTTAAGCATATAATTATTAGAGTAATGTTCTCGATTATATGAACGTAAATCTACAAATATATGTTTAAGTAAATAAGTTAACATTTAGGCAAAGTTTAATTTGTAAGATACACAATGTTTTTCTTAGAGATAATTGAATTTTAAAAGTTGATAATTGCTCATTCTCATACTTTCGAGGTTCGCATGTTTCCATTCATCACATAATAAACGTTAATTAATAAATAATATAGAATTTAAATAAAATTTTAGAAAAGACCAATAGTACGTTTAATAAAAGTATTTATTAATTAAAAATTCAAGTTTTGAACTTACTTAGTGACTTTGAATTTAGTAACTAGTGGATTATACTTAGGCACATTTGAAATTTTCAAAACGAAATTGTATAGAATTAAACATACATACGTAAGTGGCATTATCACTTACTTGTGACATTAGCGATAATTCTTCCATTGCACAATAAACGAAACTCAATTTTAATACATCGTAACACCAAATAACGTGTTATTTTAAAATGTAGCGTATTAATTAGTGTTAAACCAAAAAAAAACAACCATTAACTTCAGTATATAAAATTTAAATTTTGTTATTTAAAACATTGACATAATGACTAAAATAAAAAAAAGTTATGTCTCTCCGTCGATCTATCCAGTCTCTTATAACTAATATTTACAGCATAAGAATAAAATTAAAAAATATTCTTCAAGTACTTAATTTATTATTTACATACAACAAAAAATGTTTATTACTAGCCAGTGCTTTGTGCGTCACGTTAGATCTTTGCATTATGAACGGTGGGACCGTATCGTAATAACAATTGTACTACCTTAAAATATGCAAAAGAGAAACGATCAGACTATTACATGAATAAAATAAAATAGATTTTAAAAAGTAACCGTTTATTTTTAGTTAGATCGTTGTACTTTTGTCGCGCCATCACGCAGCTTCTCGAAAATAAATTTCTTAATGAAATTCTCAACGATCCCATTAAACGGACTTGAACAGGTGTAAATCATAAAATATTATTTTATGCAGAAAGTTGAATGCCGTAAGTATTAATTCAGCCCAGTGTTATTATTCATTCGTTTTCATACACATTTCTGGCAACACTGAAAGGAATGAGCCAACCAAATACTGAATTAAGAGAGACAGTAAAACATCTAGCTTATGTTCAGAAAATATAACAGTCTAAGTCTAAGAACTAAAACCTAAGTGCCAAATGTGACATTAATACTCGTTAAGAATTTCTGTGTAGATAATAAACTTATTACCTAATTATATTCATCCAAAAAAACAGTAGATTTTCGATTCTAACTCAAAAAGTGTCATAGTGATACGTTAAAATTGGAAATAACCGTAAATATAAGCTTTATACATACGGTTATTCTGAGCTTTCAACTAAATATAATGACGCAAATATACTTTATGAACTATCGTATCAATAATATATTAAATTTAAAATTCGGGTAATTATTTTGTTCTAAAAAGCTCAATTGCATACATAATGAATAAATCCTAATTGTTCTTTTTGTATATAGCGACAATAAATGTAAGGAATTCTATGTTACGACGTCCTTATTGGGTAAATTACTTATAATATTTACCACGAGTGAGAATATTTCCAGAGCTTTAAGCTTGCCTACATAATACTCTTAGACGTTTATCATTTTTTTTTTGGGTTTTATTGGTGAATAATCAACATCGTATCATTTTGCCGCCAAATGTCAAAATGTAGTTTGACAAGATGGCAGAATGCACTGGTGAGCGACATTAGCATAAGTATTAACTCTGCTCACTTAGGGCCGGAGACCAGTTGATGTTGGTAGGAGTTTAATCGCTTCCCGATTTCAGCTATGCCATGTCTGGCTGCCAGTTTAAAATGGAATGTGCGAGTATGCATATTATCGAAAATAATTTTTTTTTCCTTTATTTTCAAGTTATTCTATCATTAATTCTCATCATAAGTAGAGTTATTAATATAATTGTGAAATCGTATCTTGCATAAGTGTAAACGCACATTAAGTAACTTGATAATGTGATTTCTGCCTTCATTGGTGTTGTGTTTAATATTAAAAATTATAACGGGTCTAATACTTAAATTAAATACTAAGCAGAAACAATGCAAAACTGATTGGCCAATTGCCAGTACAGAAAACCAGTATGATCTTGGTTATAAATAATACGCTATTATCACGATGACAATCACCCATTTTACCGGTTTTATGTGGAAACAAAATGTGTAAATATCTCGTTATATTAACTCTTTACAATCGTTTTAACGGTTTTTTTTACTATAACACTCATTATAGGGCATCACTATTTAACAATTAAATAATGTTGACGTCCAATTCAGCTATTATTTGTGTTAATTGACAATTCGCTAAATCGTTAATTAATATAATTAGTAACGTGTCCAACGCCATTGTCACTGTCATATCAATAGTTTTAAAAGAGTTTTATCGTGGCGCCATTCGTAAAATGCGTTCGCAAATAACGGTATTCATGTTGCTTAGAGTGGCAATATGTGGCACGGGGACAGCAAATTAAAAAAAAAATCACATTCACATTTTGAACAAATGCTTTTGTCTATGTCTTGGTTTGTTAATAATTAACGAAAGGAACAATTGTTAAACTTCATTTTATAATACAGATTTGTATCAAAGCTAGCCGAGCAAAACGGTTACTATTTGTCTATAGTATGATATGTATTAGATTTTTAAAAGTTGATATAAAAGTTGCTGGGCGAGTAATCGCAGTTGAAGTGAACAATAAAATATACTGCACAACCGACCACAGATATATTGGAGATTTTAGACTAAAACTTCAAACTTTTTTATTGTTAGTTTTTTATTATTGATATATTTTTATTCGTCCAAATTATTAACATTTCCAATTATAAAATGCTGATATTAATCGATAATGTCATCATTGTCATTTGTGAAAGCGGTTTATAGTTTGTGACGTCAGATCGGTTGGACAGGTCGCGCAACATGTCACGCAGTATGATGGCGGTCTCGGGGGGGTTAATAGCACGGAATATATCGTGCGATATTTTACGAATGGCTCCGTAAATCAATAATGTCCAATGAATAACATTATTTCCATAATTCTATAACATTTGATGGCAATGTTAAATAATTTTAATCCGGAAGTGATGATTAATTACATTTAGGTATTTTAACTCGTAAACATAAGGTTCTTTAACTAGATGACATAATAACTGAAAATTTTAAACTCTTTTAACGTCATTGTAATTTCTCTTCCTTGTCTCGACCAATAAACTTTTTTAAATCGTGGCACACATTCAAAATATTCAGCACATTTTTACATTTACAACGTCCGGAACACATGTAGTATTTTATTTTAAATGCCTATTTAACTATGCATTAAAAAAGGTTTTTTGGTTGATTAAAGTTGGTAACACAATAAAATAAAAGAATAACTATTTAAAGTAACAGATAAGGTCCAGATGTGGTGATTAATTAGTAAGATACTTACTTAACTTCTTGTATCACAAATGTAAAAATAAATAAATAAACGTCACGCCAGGCCAGCTAGGGACAGCGGGGTAGGCAGAGAGCACGGAGTGCCAAACATCTCTGTCCTTGCAAACCTGACGTGCTTCGTCTACATTTATAAGTCTCTTCATACACACGCGCCGGTTTCGGAGGCTCTTGACTCCCCCATCCCCTATCACAAATGTAATAGGAGAAATACAAGAAACAACTTACTACATGACGTTTTAAGACCACGTTTTCAGTTTTGAAGACCACATCTCTTCACGTTAATCGCCTCATCTGAACATGGCCTAATACCGACGTACATTAATGAAAATCTGCTTGAAATTTGTATTTTAATATTATAGTTAGGTACTGAGTATTTTAAACTATCAATGCCTGCATCTGTTCAAAAGAGAATAGTTCTTAAAGCACTTTACTACCTATTTATGTAAATAAAATTTTAAATACCATACCATTTGCTTTTTAATTTTTGGCATACAGGTTGTTTACGTAATTCGTTCAATGGGAAATGATTTCATTTAAAACATTTTGTGTTTTATACAAATTTAAACAAAACTTATAAAGCTAAGCAATATGTGCGTTTCGATATATTACATATGCAACCGGTAGATATATTAAAAAAAATATATACGATTGTTATATTAATCATTTCACAATTGTTATTGTTATAGCAAATGCGTTCTGTTATACTCGTATACCAATGAGATCTGTTTACTGTTTAACGATATTGTTTATAATGGAAAAAATATTGTTATCTATCTAGCTTTAGGAAAATTTTAATTCAATGTTCTTAATCTACGCTTTGTTGTGTTGTTGTTGTGTTGTACTTGCAAATTTTATTTATTGTTATCTGTTACCAGCGTTTAGTTCAGCGTTGTCGCTGAACGCGGGGTTTCTATTGGTCGAGACCGTACGGAAAAAGCTCCATCGCGTTCTGATAAGGGCTGGTCGCACATTGTTATTGTTATTAATTATGATCTTTGAATCGTTCACTCCATCGAGACTAAAGTAGTTCTATTATGAAATTCAATAAATACATACAATAATTACATCGGAAGTTTCATTTCGAAACCAGTATAATTTTAACACCGACGGCGCTTACAACTATTTTATTTAATTATATTATTGTTACACGCAGACCAAATTACACCAAATAATATATCACTTTATGCAATTATTAATGTGCAATGTATAAAAGTTAATTTTACCTTGTCTGTTATTTATTCTTCAGCAACTATTTATGTAAATTGATTTGTGAACTAAATAAAAGCTACCAAATAGAATGAACTATGCTTTCGTTGGACACAGATTAATACTCGTCAATCTGATCAATAGTTCAAGGTTGTAAGATACCTTTTATGAAAACGATTTAATATTATTATTAATCGACTATAACAAAACTACTAATGCTAAAGGAATAAATTAAATGGTCTACATTAAGTATTACTTAAAGTTACAACTAAAGTACCTACTCGGTAAATAGGTTATAAATACAGGCATAAAACAATACGAGAATAAGGGTGAAGTGACAGACGTTGGCCGTGACTCGGCGCTCAGAATAACACTCGTCATGTGTAAGTTAGGGGGTTGAGGTAGGGTTTGCAAAAACGGATACGAATTTAATACATCGATTTATTCTCATTTGCATACTAAGGGTAAAAAAGGGCTGTCCACTGCCAATCGGTTAGCGCTTCGTGTGTAAAGGTCCTCGCTTCGCGTCGCTCTGGTGGGTTTGGTATGAAGAAGTTCCAGCTCCAGTGACCAATTCAACGTGGAGTCCCCAAGGAATAGAACATGGTTGAAATTCAATTACATTCAAAGGAATATCGTGGGGAATGGAGTAAGTCTGAATCCAGCACTGTCAATTCTTCTGCAATAGAGGAATATAACATGATGGATGTCCCTACTTGGAATTTCAAATATTTATTATAAAATTATAGGGATACGATACAATTTATGTACCTAGTTTAATTTTGAAAATTGCACATACATTTAACTTGTAAAACGCTTACACTACAAAGAGAAGGAACATTTTTGAATGAGAATGTTTGGGAACATTTTGAATTTAATATTACTAGCAACGACAGCAGTAGGAATATAAGAGTGTATGTGCACAGGTGTAGGGCGGATATGAGTTTTCATGTCTTATATAAACATGCCGACAGTGTACAGTTCTGTTAGTTCATTTTTATATTTGTATTAACTTCGATAAAATTGGCAAATGTATAATATGAAGAACACTATTAAAGATCTTATATAAATAGTTCTTCGTTTTGCCAACATTATTGTATAGGG
>DVPR01000552.1:0-13350 GCA_018239345.1 Oxynetra stangelandi
GTGCGATTCGTGTGAATACCCCGAAGTAGTGACGGTGATAATGTTCTGGACTGGTTACTTCAACTCGGCGTTGAATCCTATCATCTACGCGTACTTCAACAGAGACTTTCGTAACGCGTTCAAAAATACGTTAGCTTGCGCGTTTTGCAGCTTCTGTCGGCGCAACGCGTCCGACTTGGACGCAATGGAACGGCTGGACCGACGCGGCTCCGCTCAACTAAGAGTCCCTGTACCTTCGAGAAGAGCATCGGATCTCGCGTCCCTTTGAACACCGCCGAACTGTGAAGTGGTGACAGCCGTTTGACAGGCCTACTGTCTCAACGAAATATTTTTAGTGACGTACTTATATATATTTATCAGTGATTAAATACGAACAAACACTTTAAAAAGTTAGTGATTTTAAACAAAGTAGTGTATATAGTAAATTATTTAAAATATGACTATTGACTGGTGTTTGTGGTAGATTATTGTTACTGTGACGTTTCAATGTGATCTTAGGACGAACAGTTAATGCGTAATAGACTATCGTGAACTTTTTAAAGTTGTAAATATTTCGTTTTTCATTTTCGTGGACGGACAAACGCCTATTGTAAACAAAGGCATTGTTCAAAGTAATATAACTTAATTAGATGAAGTTGAAGATATTTATAATATAATATGATAAATGTGTGAACAAATTGTATAAAAACGTAGTGACTCCAATTACGCAATCTATCAAATGTCAGTGTGAGAATATATTATAATAATACATAATATTCAGTAGATTATGGTAATATTAGAGGACATAGAACGGCCGTGGAGATGTGTGAACGATGAAATTTTCAAGATTAATGTAGTGAAAAAATATTCGCCGGGTGAAGGTCGAAATGGAGGCCTAAAACTTTCAAGCGTCAGATTTCATTAAAGGCCAAAGTTATTCTGTACATATTAGACAAAGGATAGATTAAATCAAATGTTTATGGGATTAACAAATATCCGATTAGAATATATATACTTACATACATTTAATATGCGAGTCGATATGAAGCGGTCGTTTCAGTTGACGCCGGCTATAACAAATAACATAGCGAAAGCAGTTTTAAGAGTTTTTCTCTAGACATAACTAGCTCATGTTTCGAAATCAAATTTCGAAACAAACATTCGTTTAGATTTATAAGTCATTAAAATAAAATAAACTTCAATGTCAGTATATATATAAAAAAAATAATAATACAGCAACCGCCATCCATTTGCTGATTAGATCTCAGTTGGAAATAATTCATTGGAACAATGTATTTTTGCTTTGAGGCCAATAAAAAGACTACTACAGTAAAGGACAGTTCAACTTTTGTCTCGAATATTTTTTCGTCTTACTATTTATTCAAACTGCATTATTTTCATTGATCTTGGATTTTAAAATACACATGAGCTAAATTAAAATACCTGAAATATTCTGTTATACATTTTCACGACATTTCACCACAAAAAAGAATTCTTATAGCTATTCTAAAAATAAATATACATAGATGTTGTCCATTTCATGTATGTTTTTGCTAGAGTTTTGTAATTTATTTTCCAAATCAGAAGCCGAATATAACAAACAAAAAAAAAATATAACAAAAATAATTATTTTATCTTTAACGAAGCAATACTTATGAAGTAAAACCTTAATGAGGGTCTTTTTCAAAATTGTCATATATAAGACAGCTTTTCATCAAAATTTCACCAATACTTGGCCCTTATAATGAACTTTACGAAAATGTATAAGGAAAGGCATTAAAAGCCAATGTAAATAAAAAATATATAGATAACTAAATAACGAAAATCGTAGATAGTATAGGATAATTTATGAATTAATAATATAGATGTAATGATTTCGTTTAAACATTAATAGGGAGATACGATTAAATAATGGGGACATATAACGCTTCAATAGAAAAATGAAATTTAAATTATAATCGATGTGCTATGTTTAATATAACAAACCCTTTAGATTTTGGTGTGTCAGTGTTGTGTAACTTTGTTACGGTATTTATAGATACGAGTATATCTAACCTTTACTAATGCGATGATTACCTGATTACGGTTATTAGTGTCTGTGAGGGCTTTGAGCGAAATTAATTCTTATTTATGACCGATGAGAGGTCAAGGTAAATGGTATTTAGCAACGCTTATATCGATATATGATTGAAATACGATAATCTTGTAGATATAAGTTAAGCATCGTAGTATTATATGCAAGTGGTACGCAATACTGAAGCATCTTAATGTGATTCTTTAAAATATTAAAAACAATTCTGGTATTTCTAATATTAGAGAGGTCGACGATGGCATTAAATATATGTTAAATATTAACTTTAACATATATATCTATCAGAAAAACAATTCACATAACCGTTAATGAGTTAACACATAAAAAATACTGATATTTTTTTAAATATATTAGATAACTTTAGTATACATTTCCTGTACAATTATAGAGCTAGAGAGCAGCTGGAAAAAGAAACAAGTATTAACAGCTCAAAGAACGGTAACAAGACACATTTTATCTTCTAGTGAATTTTGAAATAACGTTGGGAAAAATTCTTCTTTGAAATCCTCTGTCGCGTGTCCTACATGCGGGCTAACAGCAAGCAATCAAAAACAGAAAGGATTGGAACTATTTACAATATTATAAGAATGGAAAATTATCAAATGATATTATGTGAGATGTCTCCAATATTAGATAAAATATTTGTTGCTGACACTATATGAAGATAACAAAAGTTGTTATCCTCATACAAGTCGGCCATTAAAATTCTATATCACTCCGATAAATTAACATGTCAGCTATTGTAGTTTTGTGATCCGAAGCATAGGTCCGTTCATTAGGACATTATTGTAGACATTCTAGTTACGTATGCGGACAAAATAGATTATTTTTCTTCGTTGTTAGGTACCTCCTGCTTTCTTGTTGCAATCTTTGCTACAGTTACACACAGAAAAAATTTATTCGTACATGGTCAATCTCATTTTTGTTCACGGGAATACGAAACAGCGTACAGGTTTGAACAATCGATCGTAATTATAAATGATATCAAAATTAAGCTCCTATACACAAACATTATTAACAATAACGACTAATACTGAAGACTTAATTGAGTCCATTGGAATTCAGGTGTTTAAAAACGCAAATTTATTGAGCTACTCCATGTACCAATATTACTTTAATCAAATTTTATTCTTCTCCCTTCCCCAACTCTCCTTATATTTCTTTTCCAATTAAAGTGGCGAGCGCAATATCTTTTATAAGCATCACTTTTTCTATTAGCTAATATATTCTTAGTTCTCAGTCCGTCATTAAATCAAGAAGTTTAAAATACTAGAATTGTATATGCAAATAACTTTAAGAGTATTCACGTACTTGAGTTTTCGATCGTTAGTTTAGAACTGCGGTATTTATGAACCACGTTCTGTAACTAGTGACAAACAGTTCTTTTCAACTGGTTACGAGAAAGATATACTATATATACGATAAGATATATATCGTATTATTTGTATATTTATTGCCCTCTTCATATAACCATATTAGCAAATGGTATTCTATAATTACATATTATTGTTTCTTCTCTCTTCTACTCCGGAGGGAGCGAACTGGGCCATCATGAGGTCAGCTGCATATACATATGTATAAATATCAAAATGTATGTAATATGTATATTTGTATTGAAAAAATATAGTGACTCTTTGTTGTAATTCCTAGCAGGCGCTTCTGAATTTACGCAATTATATGCGTTTTAAAGATTTAACTTTTTTTTCTATAATAGGCCTATATTATAATTTTGTTCTGTTAGAGAAAAATATGTACTTTGTTTATTTCAGTATTTATTCGCTTCAATTGTTTCTGCTTTCATGTTAAGCAATTATAAAACTTCAATTACATCTACAACATTTGCTTACTCGAACATCATAACAATATATTTTCCATAAATAGATACTAATAACAGTAACAATGACTACGATATCAAAATGTAACTAACAAATAAATCATTTAATTATGACCTAATTGAGACTAATTTGTGAATTTAATATTGAATAATTTGTGATCAGAACTCGGAACATCTCCAAAATGACTTAATTACCTAATAAATCACACTGAGTTATGTAACAAAGTTCACTAGCTTGACGTGTTGCTGTCGCGGCTGCCTTCGTGCTCTACGGCTAGCGAGCAAGCGACAAGTGATCAAATATAAAAATGCATTCACTTAAAACATGGCTTTACCACAAAAATAAAATTCTAACGAACGGTTATGCACAAAGCCTCACGGAACGGCCTCATGTTTTTATAACTCTATTTAAAATCTTCATAATACAAGCGATTTATTTAATAAGCATTCTCCTTTTTATCGTTATCACCAATCAGTAAATGAAGGGTTTCCCTCACGATGTTTTCCTCAACGTTACAGCAAATGATATTTGAGTAAACATTAAAATGGAATTAATTCTGTAAAAAAGAGGTGCGCGCTCAACCCATGAGTTGATGAACCCACGATTCTCGTACTGAGGGACTGATTTCTATACAAGTGTAATATGAACAGAAAAGTCATTTAGATTCGTGAGAATTGCCTCGCAACGCATTTGAATTAAATCATCCGATTGGCTTTTGAGCGGTGCAACAAAAATTTATGAATAGATTGACCACTATACCGTGTCCCCACTAATACCTCTAATACCAGTAAAATGCCTCTCGCAGTTGTGGAAGAGATCCACGCTCAACAGTGAGATGTAAAAGCCACTGCAGACTCAGCAGATCCAGATTGCAGATTGCATCGCTGATCTTTGTTCCCTGAGAGTGATGCCCTTAGTATCTAATAACCAAACACTCGCTAACAACCATAACTCATGATTATTGATCATTAAATTAATTAACACCAAGGTTGCAAGCTTGTTCAGTTGCGGGAATTGATTAGCTGATGATTGGACAATATTTGGCGAAATTAGTTGTCTTAATAATAATAATAATGTTAAATTTGTTTTCATATCACTTTTAAATTCTCGGATTAATTTTAAAACTCATGTTAGCCAGTCTCCTTATGAATTTGGTATGTCCCTTCGTTTAAAATTTCAGATAATTAATAATGTAACTACAGCGTTTTTAGTATTTTAATCATCAGATTAAACTATTAACTAAGTAATTAATTGAATATGAGTTCTAATAACATTAATGGACTAAATATTTGTGTCTGCAAACGTTAACCAGGTCATAATATTTACACGTTATCCGGTTATTATCGGATCGGATGTTATATCCAATGTTACAATTCCAATCTACGAAGTGGTTCGCGTCATTCACAAATAAACATTATTCCTATGCAATATCTATTGAGAGTATCCATAAAAGAACAGGTGCTTAAAATCTTAAATCGATTTCATAGTTTAGGTCTGTCGTCTTTGGATAGATCATTGAGAGATTTAAAAACGAATTTTTAATAATTGCTATTTAAATGAAAAAAATCTAATAAATCCTACTTAACGTAAAGAGTTTAAATTATATTAGGTACAGTTTATTAAAAAAATCAGTTAAATTCAATTTAACGAGCGAACCGCGTACGACAAACTTTAAACATATAAACTTAGATCAACGAAGTTAGTGTACTAGTTATATGTATATAAAAGCAATATTCCACCCGCAAAATATGACTAAATATACTAAATTGTATGCGTGTAATGTGAGTAGTGGTAGTTGAATCGTTTTCGCTCAAAGCTCTGACAAGACTATAGTATATTGTAAAATTATCTTTCTCGTCGAATATATAATATTATCCTCGTCTGAACGTCTGTCTGTCGGTGTCCGTACTATACCCACTTCGCTTTAAACTTCTGTGTTTAATGAATAGACTTGTATATTGGTGTAAAAGCTGTCCATTTTGTATTTGTATTGTCAAGGGAGTTCATTAATAAAACAAAATGCAAACATTAATTAGAGGTACATTATTTCTTAATAATACATTACTTAATTAATAATATGTTCATTAATTAATAATGTATATGCTAAAATAATAATGAATAATACTTTTATGGTAATGTGTTTTTATCGCAATTAGGTATTTACATCGAATTAAACAATAGTAAAATTCCATTCGTCATTGTCATTAGAAATTAGTATCCACGAAACATTGGCATATTGTAAAGGATCTGTTGAGTTGGGCGAAATTGAGTTCATCTTAGTGATGATTCGAAAAATCATTTCTGATTAGCCAACGCTTGACCATACAAACACAGCATGAACATCATTTGTATTTCAAAGACTATTCTCTTGTAAATTCAATGTGTCTTCCTTTCGAATAAGTACTGTATTTAAGGCTCAAATTGTATTTAGATTTATATAATATAATAGAGACGTATAGGAATTTAACGAATTTTAATATTTAAACAATTCTAGTGTCAGCCAATTCTAGTGTCTGTCGCTGCGAACGCCTCAATTGCTATTATTATAAGCAATGCCAATGAAGACTGAACTTGAAAATGCTGTCCGCTATCCTGTGTTATGATCAAACTTGTATTTTTTTCCTATCACTTGTAGGAACAGGAGTTTTATTCATGAACGATAACTAACTATAGTATGCTTAAACTTTTATTGATTGATTTATAAGAGGGTGATCGCTCATCAACTGCGCAGGTTTTCAAAATTTTTAGCACGGGCTGTCAGCAGGCTGATTACATTTTCAAGTTCCCTCTTAAAACCACGTTCATATGTATGTAGTTGGTGTGAGATGTCTACAATATTCAATGTGAACAGGCAAAATCGAGCTATTAATATAATAAAAGTAATAATAAATGGTTGTGAATTATTTAGATATTACAACTTAATTTTTAAATAATATCATATCTAATCATATTAATATGATTTGTAGACCATATTGTTAATTTATTTTGCTTAACACTACGAGGCATTTCATTTGAGCAATTTCAGAATGTTTTAATTTACGATTAAATTAATTTGTGGATGTACTAACGATTTACATTTAAAAATTGAAAATATTTATTTAGTATGTTTCGTTCAAATCCGTCCATTTAATTTTGATTTTTATTATTTTTACGTAATAATAAATGTTTTTTTTGTTTCATAGGCAATAGTGTTCTCTATTTTAAATCCAATGTTTATTAGCGCTTACGAAATAACAACTACAATTTTATTGTTAATTTTTACATGATTGACTTTTTGAGGGTTTATTAGTTGAGCGTTTAAATCGAATATTAAATTTCACAGTATCAACTCCATTTTTGAAATGGGTCTTTGGATTATCGATATTTATATTTTTTTGAAAAAAAACGTGTTAAATGAAAAGCGCGATTCCATTACGCATATTAATTTATTACTAAAAACGCTAAAATAAAGTTGTGACGATATAAACGATGAAGTTATTCAAGAATAACATATAACTTTTGGAATCGTTAGTGCGCAAGCTCATGTAATGTTATATATTGCGTAGGCATCACACGGTTCATTTGCCCGTTTGTCAGAATACACTAAAGCATACAACTTATAAATGTATTTTACAGGATGTCTCGACTACTCGGCATTTGACTCTACAGTTTGAAATAGTCAACAGCGATCTGTCCATGTACTCTTGTTTTTATTAATCACATAAGATTTTCATGTAAAGATTGATAATAATGTAACAAAAATAACTGCATGTCGAGAATTTAGATTAGTGTTCAATTTAAAATTCGATGTCTAATTTATGTAAATATTTCATATAATAAATAAATGTTCGTAAAAAGAATAATATAATACCTTACTTACATTTTGTAAACTCGGTTTCTTCGATGTACGTATGGATGTCATTAACTTCTTTGTATGTAGATTAATAATAATAATAATAATATTAAAAACACAGCAATATGTAATTTTAAAATCATTAATGTCTTAAGTAGGTCATTGTATAGGATAGATAATTGAATGTCTTTGTATATCTTATTCTGTTGTGGAAAAGTAAATAATTATACTAAAAACTAACCTTTCCAAGCAGCAACTTTTCACTCGCATAGACAATATTGTACCACCTGTGGTCAGTTGACGCGTGTTGTTTATTAAAAGTTAAAAAAACAAAGCTTTTTGCTTTGACTCCTGACAGCTCGAATCAAGAAATAGAAATTACAGGTTATTTATTTGAATTGCAATATTACAGTTTGATTAAATTGATTTGACGTTGCATACGTTTGTAAATGTAAATATTGTGTAGTTTTATCTAAATTATTATTTTTACATCCTACCTGAACTGTGATACTTTGTATTAATTATTGTCCTATAATATCATTAACGGTCTTGTTGTTATTTTTGAAATTAAATTTCATTATTTTAATACTTTCAATCACAAATTTAATTACAATTTTTTTTTATTTATTAATATTCTCATAAACAATAATGTGTGTTTTCGAGTTTTATTTATTGGTAATTAAATAAGATGTTATTTCTGTTAAGTTTTAATTAATACCAAATGTTTCGAATGTATTTTAGGGTTCCGTTGTAAATATTCTTTATGCAGTTTGTGATAGAGGAAAATATTTCGCATTAATTAGAATTATTGTCATAGTCATTGTAACTTTTAATAGAATCATTTGATGAATTAATTGAAAAATGATTGCATGGTGAGATTATAACCTTTACGTAGGTGTTACCAAATAATATTGTGCGTGTAATCAGATGCTTTTTGCAAAATAAACAAATTGTTTCTTATATAATTATTTTTAATTGTTTTAATTCCACCATATTATTTTCAATAATTGTACAAACTATGGCAACATCGATATCTATATCGATGTCAATATTATTAGAAAAAAAATGGTGTTTTCAGATCTAAATCGTTTTGTGCGATAATAATAACTACATAATTTCGCAATGGATGTCAAGTCGTTGTAATATACATTAAATATATTCAAACCGTGTACCTAGCCGTTGCGAGCTGACATAGATCACGTATATGAATCCAAACTTCCACCGTAATTCGCAAAGTTAGCTCTTAAAGCATGTTTATCGTGGAACTTTACTGGATATGATACAAACATGTTAATTTGTTCATGATTAATCTTACCTTTTGGGACTTTACCGCTCTTCTATTAGGACATAATTACAGTCGGATAATTTGAAGAAATAGAATTCCAATTCAATTCTATAATTAAATTAGACAGTTACGTCAATATTAATAATTAAGAGGTTTAAGTTAATAATAATAATATCTTGAGACAATTCCACACACGGCCGTTTGATCCCAAAATAGGCACTTTAACTGTGCCTGTGTTATGGTAACCAGACGGCTGATAAACTAAATATATACATATAAATATATACTTACAAAGATTTTTTTATTGTTTTACATCCAGACTCAGAACAAATCTTTGTGTTCAGTTGACTGTTTGCTACGTCTGTTACTTAACTATTTGTCGGTTACGTAACGTCCGACACTACTTTGCCTGCTACATCTGTCATTTGATTATTTGCTACGTTTTTCACTTGAGTGTTTCCTGCCGTTGACACTTGATCGTTTGCTACGACTGTAATAAATACCATTTAATATTACATAACTCTTCGATTTATCGACAAGTAATACTAACTGACACTACTATTCCTGTTTCTAGTAGAGTGCCACGGAAAACGAACGGTGATTTCCACGGAAAACGAACACCCTTAGTGACAGTAGCCTGAAGGTTTGCTACTTTTAAGAAAAATGAGCTTCAATACACTGCAAATGCTTAAAGCAATCTTATTACAAAACTGTAATCATGTTATACACAATACCATTTTGTTCTGCCACCTATTCACATAGTTAACTGGAAAAATTTCCTCTCTATTCAACCTTATATTATCATCAAGTTATTTTCTAAACATGAGTCATAGATGCATCGCTACTCCTGACTACAAACTTGGAACGATTTTAAGTCAACACAGATGCGTATGGTATGTTATCATCATGTCACAATTTCGAAAACAAGAATAATACATCGTTTTAGCGATTCTGTTTAGTGGTCGGATTAGGTGAATTAGTAGTTTTTCTGTAATGGAAACTTAGGGGTAGTCTATAACCTTCATAGTGGTGGACAATTTTATGTAAGTGCCCTTACTTACCTTATGTAAGTACCTTAATGATTTTATGGACAAAATATATTTTTATATACTTACTTACACAGAAAAAATCTAAAACCTTAATTTATTTCAAACCCTTCTTGAATTTTTATAAAAAGTCTAAGCCTCGTATCATTTATCAAGCTGTAACACCGTATTAAAATCCTGACTCAGATGTAGGACCATACATTTCGGGAAAGAATTAATCCTGCCACATGCCGCTTCAAACGCTGCCTCCTTATTGCAAGGTTATAAAGTTCATTATTGGTTGCACGTCAGGATCAAAAGTACGCTTATAAGATTTCTTCAACACGATCCTTCAACATTCATCACTGGTTAGTTAGGTACTCTTACGATGGCACACGATATACGATTAATCGTTTATATGCTAGTGAATAATGTAAAGCTATTACCATATTAATAATATCTTGGGACACTAACACACATCCATCTTATTTCAAAGTAACATACCACTGAATCCCAATTTCTTCACTGAAGTAGCGATTACCCATTTTATAAGAGTGAGAAGGATTGAGATTGTGGTATAGCGAACTGAAAACTGGTGAATTCCAATGTTTACGCATTAGGAATCTGTTTTAAAAGTATACTAATTGATAGATTAGAAGCCGTGAGCCTAATTGGTCTATTTGGCATTGAGTATACATCCATCCATTTGTCTCCGTAGAAACCAATCGTTCTCAGATTTGCATGTAACCTTCCCATCCAGGCAAATGAAATAATAAAACTTGTTTGTTATTTTGCGTTTCGAAAACTTATTGTTTGCGTCCATCACATTTAAAATGAAAGCAGTTTTGGTGCAGCAATCCTATACACAGGTACTGCAGAAAATTTGTTATGGCAATATGAAATTAAACGCTGCAATCGGTCACAATTGTAGTTTCACGACCACATTGTGGATAAACTGGGTTATAAATTTAACATTTCGCATAGAGCAGCGTGATGGAAGAAGGAATCTAGGAAAGCCAAGTATAAATCATCATATGTCCTCTTTTAAAGTAAAGGAAGTATTCCGAAATTCCACATGTATATGCTTACGTATATTTTGTTCAGATACATTTCAATCGATCTATAACCAATATGTCGGAGATTTTTACAAAAATCTGGTGTGATATAGAAGGAGATATAATACATTGTTTGAAGGTAACAATATCTGACTACTAATTGAGAAACATTTTCGAAAATTATCTAGCTGATTCCATGTCGACCGTCACTACGTTCGCTTAATATAAATTGTCGTTGGCAATTTGCAAAGACATCTCAGCTAGAGTGTTTCATTTGCTTTGAACCTTCAGGATACCCTAAACTGGTTTTTGCTACCTAGCTATTAGTTATCTGTGAGACAAGGGGTCGAGGTACGTCGTGTAAGTATAGGTGGTTCCTCCCATAAATCAGTCGGGATTTGCATATGAATACCCCTCAAAATCATATCCGACATCTATTTATCTAATTTTCGTTTGAATGGAAATGTTTAAGCCTCATATTGTTAGGTGATAGGGGTTGCAGGAAATGGTAGCATTGTCTTGTCGTTTCTGGGCTTAAGATGATAATAAGATATGTTTTGCGAGTTATGTGTATTATTAAGTTAGGGCTTATCCTCTTTTTAAAATTATTTAAAGTTAATATTCTTTTTTCAAATATTTATAAATATGTAATATACGAGTAATATGCTTTGAAACTGATTCATTGCTATGCATAGCATATGCGTGTATGTAGTTATGTTTTGAATTGGAATCATTTCGCAAATTAGACAAAACGTATAAGTGTTATGAAATTATAATGTAAGGTACGTAATTTTGATTTAAAAAAATCAGTCGTCCAGTTTCTTTCTTACGGTTACTTAATAATCTCAACGGGTGGATAGGTGATCATCAAAATTCTGATAGTAAGACTATGAAAAAATAAAATTCATTGTTTAAGTTCTGCTGAACTAGTTGTTGCTGCACTTTCAATCGCATCGTAGATAAGTAAGTAGTCCTATTAAATTTCATATAGCTTTTTAGTCTATTTCACTCATCTAAGCCGGTGTTCGAACTATTTTCATATTAAATTTCAACAAACTCGCTTCAGCGCTTTTGTCATGAATTGTAACAGATGGACGCAGTTGCTTTCTCGATAATATTAACCGCCATCAACCGGTCCTTTTATCATTACACTGTTGCATACGAGTTTCCGTATAGCATGAGAAGAACTTAGACCATACCCAGCCACGCTGGCCAATTGCGGGTTGGCAAAATTTACACGCAAAGGGATTTTTTTGGTGAATTCTCATCTGTTCAGGTTTCCTCGCGGTGTTTCCCTTTACCGTTACAGCAATTGTAAAAATATCATCTGCAACCGATATGTTACTACCAGGGATCCGTGCTCTGCGAGGTTATAAATTACTCTAAGCGTATTGGAGTAAGAGTCCTCTTTAAATAAATATTTCTGTAACTGAATTATTCGCACTGCTATTTGTTCATAATTTGAAGTTTTATGATAAGTAGAAGTCTTTATAATGGTTTGAAACTACTATTAAGAAAATAACCATTTTAATATACTTCTCAATATCTAAAATATTTAACCAGAAAATAATTAATATCTCAAGCTCTTAAAAAAAAAATCCCACCAAAAAATTAGACAAAATTGATTATGTTCAAAATGTTCATGACATCTTGGACAAATCTAAGTTAACGATGCCAATGAGAGGATGTAAATGAGATGAAATAACAAAAAATACAAAACAATATCAACTTTAATTATTAGAAACGTGACTGCAATATTTGTTATAATTAAAAGCCATAAAGCGTTAGTATAAATCCCTTAGAGGGCTTTGCGGTGGAAATGTAAAAAATAAAAACGAATACATAATGAATGAGATAATTAGCATTGCTAATAATATACTTTCGGTGGTTTTGAAATAAAATCTTCCTAGAACTGACCCGACCTCGTTCCGAGTGCGAAGTCGACAGGTGCCATTAAAATAGCGAGCCGCAAGATAATATACTCGTGGCTCCAACATTTTAAGATGACATTGAATTATAATAAAAATTTCGAGTTCACTTCAAAGAGTGTAAGCATATTAATATTACGAATGCGGAAATATCAATCTGTCCTATTTTTGTCTGTTACGTTTTCACTTCAAAACAGTCGATCCGATAGAAAGAACCCTGGGAATTAACAGTCTTCCTATACGAAAGTATTATTATACTTTTTAAATAAAATTAGAAAAAAAAAGGAAAAAGATGGTTCGGGCATCTAGAGAGAATGGA